>JAIUZE010015590.1:0-18242 GCA_022085475.1 Heliosperma pusillum
TGATTCACATGATACGTGTTGATTAGGGTTTGAGGGTTTGAGTGTATCATGGCCACGTTACAGGGTAACCTCTGAGCTAGCATACCAGCTTCCCTACCTCTTGTTATATTTTATTATCTGTTTCACATGATAGCTTTCATATGATAGGTTATATGTTAGTTAATTGTTTCATAACATGAAAAGCATATCATATATGTTTAAGTTTTGTATTTTCCATATACATTGCTTTTATGTTATTCATGTTTCATTAAACTCGACATTTCGTGGCTGGGAGGACTCGGAGTTACTCCCCACTGACTGTGGCTTCCGTGTTTATATTTAATGCGGTCGAACAGGTGGTGATGCATATTTGGGGTACATTGACGAGCTAGCGAGCGAAGTATTTACCTTGGACCTATATTCGGTTCTTAGATTGTATATTATTATACACTCTTTTATTTCTGTATTTATACGGGAGATATGTCTCCCGTTTCAGATACTTTTATTGTATAATATTATTTCCGTTTTGTAATGACCCTTTTTATTTATGACACCTTCGTTATGTATTTAAATTTTTTTTTTTCTTTCCGCAAATTTGAGGGTGTCACACCAACACTACCCTTCATTATTACCTATCACCATCACCATAAACACACATCCCCCTCACCATCTTCCCTCTCCTACACGAAAAAAAAAACCAAGCTCTTAACAATGGTGTCCTCACGGTCCATAACCAAAAACACCAACACCCCAACCTCCAAAACTCAAACACCTTGCATGTCTACCAATCCATCACCACAACCCAACCAAAAATCACCCAATTTAACCCAAACCGAGTCGGGCTCGGTGCTTGAAGGTACCAAAGGGCGTCGATTAAATAAGGGGAAGAATAGGGTACAGGATGATGCTAGTAAGGACATAGAAAATACGGAAATCGAAGGGACAAAACGTCCTCTATTTCGTGAATTGTTCCCTCAAGAAACGGCATCCGGACTTGATAAACTTCGATTAACAAAGGAAAACGGAAATTGGTTAATCGGGTGGCAAAGTATGGTATTCATGGTGGTCGGTGTTTCCCGAATGTATGGTGTGAAAAATATCAAGCTTTAAATTTTTTCAACGATTTCCTGAAATTTCAAGAATGGAAGCATGTGTCAAGGTTTACGAGTCCTATCTACCCTATCGAGGTAATTCAATTCTGTGCTTCCGTCTCTTTGAAATTCAGAGTTTTCCATGCTGTTGTGAATGGCCGTGCAGTGTCGGTTTCGGTTGACGACTTTTGTACTCTGTTTTGGTTCCTGATGATGGAGTGAAAATAGATCCAAGTACATCGTGGGACGAGTTGTCGGATACGGCTAAACTGGATGTTAATCGTTATTTTGATGATAAGGCTACGTTATCGAGTTGTGTGTTGGCGGGGTATTTATCCCTAAAATTGAAATTTCTTTTAAATTTTCTATGGAATTCGGCGGTTCCGCGTTGGGGTGGACGGGATAAAATTCCATGTTATGAGATGTTGGTGGTTAAGAATTGGCTAGAGGGTAACCGTGTCAACCTTGCTTATCTTGTTTTTTCTCGAATTTCTCAAACTAGCTTTTCGGTGACCGAAGATAAGGTCTACACTACCCTAGACTTACCCTATGGTGTATGGGTGCTCTATTGAGAAGATTTTGTTCCTTGATGTCAAAGTGAATTTGGGAGAACGAAAATGTTCAAGAAGTGATGTTATGTTCAAAAAAAAAAAAAAAAAAAATGAAAAAAAAAAAAAAAAATGAAAAAATCGAAAGAAGAAAGAAAAAGAAATAAAAGTAGAAGTTGTGAGTATCTCCTCAAAATGTCAAATTCAATGTTTAGAAGGAGTTCACTCTTGTGTTTCGTGGGTAATAAGCCAATCCATTCCTTCTGGCTTCGTTATTCGTCTTTTGGGAATTAATCAAAAGTTTGGATTGAGTATTCATTTATCATTGGTCTGTTGTTAGCTCATTCTAACATTCACATGACCATAACTGCTTGTCCACCTTTCACCCATTTCCCAAAGCCTTCTTCTTATTTTTCGGCTTCTTTTCTATGTGCATTGTGATCTTTGACTTGTGTTTTGAATTGTTTACCATATTAGACTGCGGACACATTTTCATAAGTCGTAGATAGGTGAGTGTCTCAAAAACATTTACACATAAAGAAATCACCTTTTACATACATGAGTGTTCGAGTGTGCCGTGAGAGTCCATTTGTCAAAAAGATCATGCAAGAGCCAAAAATTCTGTAGTGAAATTCTTTGTGCTGCGCCGTTATGTAAATCTCAGCCATGTTTATGTATCATTCTTGCCCACGTTGTTTTTGGGTTGTGATTCATTTTGTTTCCAAAGTTTTACGTTGAGATTTGTTTCTTGATGGTGTAGTAGCCAATGCTTGCAACCCTTGTCCTGGTATTGTTTGTTATGTTTGCTTGAGGACAAGCAAGGGTTTAGCTTGGGGGAGTTTGATAAGTGAATATTTGTATGATTTTAATCCCCAATTTAGCTCGGTTTTGTATATCATTTGTGTTTTGTTAAGCCATTTTATGAGCTAATATCGTCTTCTAGGCGAATTCCTATGTTCTAACCTGTTTTGTAGGGAAAGTGACGTTTCTACGCCCTTTTTCTATATTCCCGAGCATTTGCCTAGAACCCGACGATTTGAATAAGCAAGGTTGACCAAGTCAAAGGCATTTCAAGAAGGTTCACTGATTCAAAAGAAAGAAGAAGTAAAGACGATTTCACAGTTGTCGGAAGATCGATCAGTTAGGCGAGGAAATCATCACTTTACATCAAACCCTATCAACAAACCCGACTCAAGAGGTCAAGGGGGATAATGAAACTCAAGTCACATGCAAGGGGAGATGAAACAAAAGTCAATTGACCAAGATCACAACTTACCCGATCGGGTAAGTGGTGTACCCGATCGGGTATCTCTGCTGATTCGAGCTTTTGCTACGACTTCCTCCTTTTTGTCCTATGTGATGAATGCATGACCCCTTCCCCACGAAACCCTACTGCTATATAAAGGATGCCTCAGCCACCACAATAACATGTACTTCACACAATCTCTTCTACACTTCTCTTTACAAAAAAACCTAGATTAGGAGGAGGGAGACCTAGCCTCTCTTCTCTCATTTTCTTCTTCTTTTTGTCTTTAGTTTCTTAGTTTATTTCTGTCTTTTCTACATCAAAACCTTAGCTTAGATCAATAAGAATTTCATCTTTGTAATCTACTTTAAGTGGTTCAAGCGTTATAATTTGTGGATCGACTATTCTATGCAAGGAATTTCTATTATTGTTGTCATTATCGTTGTTGATCGTCATCTAGGTATTCCTATCTTATCTTTTGTTTAAAGTCATTATGTCTTCTATTTTGATTGTTATTTTCCATCCATGTTATCTTAGATTCATTTTGGTATCGTTATAATCGCCATTTCATTTCATTAGATTGTCAATTTAGCGTCGTTATTATCGCCATATAAAGAGTCTTAAACTATTGTCAAAACCAAATAAACATGTCTATCCTAGTTTTCATTGTTAACATCATCTTAGATTTAAACGTCGCCATGAGTGAGTAGTCGTCTTTCTACGGTGTAGGGTAGCCATGTTAGGTTGATTAAAAGATGATAATTGGATAAAAGAAATTGTGCTTTTAAAACATTGTGTCTATGCATGTTTGGACTATAATTGTAACACCCGGAAATGTACCCTATTTTTTTCTAGTGAAAATATTTTACGGATACCTTTCAGCAAATTTAAGTTTTAATTTAGAATTTTATATTCCGAGTCGAATTTAGAATTTCCGAGTTCGTATTTGGAATTTCCGCGAGATTCCATGAGAATCCCGTCTTAAGGCGAGTTTGACTTTTGTTGACTTTTTTCCATAAATATCTCATACTCCCTTAATCTATTTCATTCAACACAAACCAAAACCCTTACTTCTTCCTTAAGCAAATATCAAAAACCCTTGCCTCCAATTTTGATCCATCTTTGAATCACCGTATCTCCTTCGTTTCTTATTGGAATTCACGTAAGTTCGTCTCATTTTTCCCCTCTTACCTTCCTCTATCCGTATTGGTAATAAAATTACCGTCTTTCTCGCTTTTTAAATTATCCGTCTTTCTCAAGGTGAATGATATTCATCTTTTATTATCTAATTGTTTGTAGGTGGAGACTAGGAAGGTTTAGAATCGATTAAAGACGCGTAAAGGTAACGGTGAAGGGTTACTCGATATCATTTACGTGTTTTATATGATTTCTACGGTTGAAGACCTATGGAAGCTTGGACTTATTTTGTGTTGTCTTCATTATTGGGTTTTATTTTGAGACATTGTTTTAGAAACTCTTAATTTCCTTGTTTGACAATGAAAATTTGGTTATTTCATTTTATTAACATATGGTTGTAATTGGATATTAGTGACTTGGTTTTCAACCCAAGTCACTCGGTTTGTGGAATTTTATTGTTCTAAAACTTGTCTTTATACACCACTTGCACTAATAACATAAATCCTATCGACTCAAATTGATCATATTAGTATTATGATGATTAGATCATTGTAATAAATTCAAAAGCTAAGAATTCGATTCTCACTTTTAAAGATCAATTGCTAAGTCAAAATTGAGTTATTGAACTCAAAGTAGGGAATATACCAAACCAATTGGCCACACCACTTATAAAGATAGTAAATGACATGAATATGAGTCCACCTTTTTAGCTTATATAACTAGTTTATCTCGAAACTAAGATTCGATGTCTTTACAATGAAGTCGTTAATAGATCATTAAATGTCAAGTTGTGATACTTATACCACACTCACGAGTATGAGTACAAAATTGTTTGTGTCTCATAAGGCTATCTTTAAAGAAAATAGTTATATTTTTCTAAAGATAGAGTGAGAGAAAATAAGCCACAACGTTAAACTAGTTAGGAACTAGTGAGGAAACCAAAAGAAAATGTTCTTAGGTTAGACTCAAGACTAGTGAGGACACCAAAAGAAAGGGTTCTTAGGTGAATCCTTAGACTAGTGACGAGACCAAAAGCAAATGTTCTTCGATTGACATGAAGATGTCTGTAAATGCTAAGTTAATTCGTAACTATGCTTAGATCAATATCATCAGTAAAATACCTCATAGTTGGTGTTTACAAGATACACAACAAAACCACATGTCAAAATAGGGATTTAGAATAGGATGTGTACATGACACAAGCCTAAGGTATCAACCAAGAGGTTATGATGATATTTTTTATTATGAGATATAAGAAGAGTTTCACTCGAATTGTTGAAAAGTTGTGTATATAGACATGAAGATGAGTGGGAGTTAAAGTCATGTAAAGACATGAAGTTGAGTGGGAGAAATTGTCTTCCACGTGAATGACGTATCACTCATTGTTAAATAGGTTATTCATGTTGATGAAAGTGGGATCACTATGAAAAGGTCATAGTCATCCACTGAACCTAAGAGTTGTTGATCCCATAAGTACTAATGTTTCCGTCATTAGGCCAATCATGTATGCCATTACATGCATGTAACTAAATGAATTGTATGCTAGGAGCATGACAAGCCTATAAAAAATCAATCCACATGAGTGTCATTGGATAGCCTACAAGAACAACCATTAGGTTCTCAATGAGAACTGGGAATTCATTCTTGTGTTTGGTAGAGAAAATTTGGATATGTGGTAAAAGTTACACAAACCCAAATTTCCAAACTTATAAGGATATATTGAAATCCTAGGCGTACCTTTGTTATACAAGAAGCGAATAACAAAAAGGATGATTGAGGAGTCGATCATTATACATTCTACAAATAAAGACCTAGTACATTATGATAAGGATAAGGTGGCTTACAAGGATCTAATGGTAGATTCTTTCACCTAAATACCTATCAGTTATCATGATAACGAGTGGGAGCATCTTTTAAGTTAAAGAGCCCAACACTAGATAGAGATCTAGACATGTACGTATATGAATCATGTTATTAAGAATAAAATTGGATGGAAGGAATAAGCAATTCACAAGGTTGAAATAAATGAATACATGGTATATTCACTACCCAAGCCTTTATTGCATATAATAAGATCATCATGAATTGTCATGGACGAAATAAACTTTAGATTATATTATGAAGGAATAACATTGTGTTGAATGTTCATATATGATAATCACGTTAATCGTTTGAGTTTCTAAAACTCGTTTTTGTGCTTTGTTATATCCAAATGTGCTTATATGAGGTGACGTCTCAAGGTGACTACAGTGTGATGCGATTAATGGCAAGTTCAAGTGCCATAAGGTCATAAGGGATGACTAGTCGATCACATAGACAGACTGTAAGGGACAATCCGTCGGGCAGTGACCGCTTATAGAGTTCTGGCAATTCTTGTAGCCTGGTCGTGGCAAGAGCTACAGTAGTATTCTTTTTGAGTCAATTCTTTGACTAAAGATTGTTCGCCTAAGGTGGCACAGTTTTAGAGTGACTTTGTTTTATGCTCTATGACCTTCGTAACTGGGGTCAAATGGGCATCTTTTGGGTCATGATGAGCTGTGGCTATTCAAAGGGAATAGTGCGATAGGAATTGTCCAACCCTTGTCAGGGTTGATTTAAAATCTCATGGCCACTCGAGGAGGAGTACGTTGAAAATGCGTCCTGGAAGATACCTTGCATTGAGTGGGAGATTGTAATAGGACAAGAGAATTGGTGATGCACACTTGTCTCGGACAAGTGAGAGATTGTTGGAGTAAGTGTCCTCAACAATAGTGCGATCATTTAATTAACTCTCAATAATAAGAATACAAAGGGATGATGAATATTATAGTCAACTGGTCAACATAAATCAGTAACGATTGGCTCAATTGGGTTTGACGTTACTGTCGTATGACGGTTGTGATCAGTTGATCCCTTGAGGTCACACGTAAAGGATAATTGCCTAATCATGTAAATTAATTAATTGTATAGCGATACAGATTAATTAATACCTTAAATTGAACTAAATTTATATTGTAAGTGAGAATTATATGTTTTTGTAATATGATTACACAAGATTCATTTTAGTAATTTAATTGTTATATTACTAAGAATGCATTATGTTTATGAAACATTTGAGATATGGAAAATTGGTTGATTATAATTACAATTAGTTGTAGATTATATTAACCAAATATGAGATGACCCATTTTATTTACATGTAATTATAAAATGTGACTTAAAATGTTAAGTCTAATTATTTGTTATGAAATTACATTTAAATTGGTTAAATACACATTTATAAGCAAAATTCCATGTTGCAAAAATAAAATGGACACCCATTTTATATGGGTCCACCGGTTATTATAGTGTGTTTTAGGGTGATTAGTTTTTGTTCACCGGTTATTATAGAGTTAGACACAATCATATATTAGACTATTACCAACACTCAACCTTATGCCTTGTTAAGAACAAAATAAAAGTGACCACACACCCCACCATGGGGGGCATGTGGCCGTTGCTAGTGAAGACGAAAAGTGGACAAGTTTCCTCTTATTTATACACACTCCATCTCATTTTCTAGTAGACATGCAAAAATCTCTACATCTCTCTACAAATATTCTTACACTAGAAAACTTAAGGAAATTTTATAAAACACTAGTTCTCATATTAATACAAGATTACTAAGAGTAGTAATAGTGGTATTAATCTTATTTTAAGGGCTTCTACTCTTATCTACTAGTGTAGTAATTTAGTAGAGATTAAGGGCTACTAATTGGAGAGTTTCTAATTTGAAACTTGGAAGATCAGCCTCCTCATACTAGCTTAAGAACAATATTTGAAAGGAGTTCAAATAGTGCCCATTTGTTCTTAAATAATGTAAGGTATTTGTTCTTACTTAATCTTTTGTTATGTATGCATAAAATCTTCATAGTTTAAGAGTAAACTATTCATTAGATGATAGTAGAAATGTCTAATATCGAGTTTAAGAAACTTACAGGTTTGACGCCTGCCACCTCGATCTCCTGCAAAGATCAAATGACTCTTCAATTGACGATCGTTCGTCACTTTTCAAATAAAAAAAAAAACAAGAAACAAGCAATGCTCAGCAGGGACCACCTTTAGGACATACAATCCGTGGGCCCGTCTATTATTACAAAAATGTCGATCGCCACAAGCGAGCAGATTCCCCGGAATGATTCGTACCTGACAGAGTCTTCCGTATATCCCAAGCCTTGACATGCTTCAAAACCGTCACATGACATTATCATCTCAGCAAGGACCCACCTTTCGAAAATACAGTATGTGGGCCCATCTTATAACCAAAAATTTGCTCGCCACAACCGAGCAGATTCCCCGGAATGATTCTATCTTGACAGAGTCTTCTATATATCAAGTTTCGCAAATTTTGTTCAATATAAGTTTCCCCAACGAGATTTTGCCTGAGGACAGAGACAGGCGGATTCTCACATATGACGGCTGCCGAACTTGACGACGCACCCCGCTCGACGGCTGGTGAGCCTCACATCTTACCTCATCCCAAATAAGAAGATGCCGCAGTTACGACTCCTTCTTATGGCTGGCGAGCTTTTATATGTAGTCTAACGGACTTTAAACGACCCTCCCCGATGGTCGATAGACTTTAAAATGTTCCCGACGACAGGTCCTTGGTTCAGACCCCTAGAAGCGCCTCGCGTCGCCATAGTTGTCAGGTTGTAATATTCGATTGACGTGATGGCTATACTTTGAATTTTGCCTTGTCCAATCCTCACTCAAAGTGGGGGCTCTGTAGATACCTCGTTTCTACACCTTCCGCCAACCACCCAGTGATGATTGGGCCGCATGTTTGGTACGCGAAACGATTTATAACAGTTCGTAAGTTTATCGTTTAGTGATAGCTCAAACAATTGTATCTACCCCTTGGTCGTCATCTACGCACCGTTACTGTCGTTTTGGCAATCATTAGAGTTCATTTGGAGTCCGGGTCGAAAATCGCTTCATTTTCTAGAAACCGTTTTAAAACACCGAGTCAGAACGGTCTAGAATATTCTAGATATTTTATTAATATTTCAAAATCTATCTTTTTGATAAAATAAATCTTGTATATTTTTAAAGGGTAGTATAGATATACCACAATTTAATAAAAGAAACGTGGGAATCATTCTCCCACAGGAGGAAACCTCAAATGACGCAGTAGGTGTGACAACCCTCGCGAATGCGGAAATAAAACATAACAACCATGTGATTTATAAAGCGGAAAATACGGTATTTTAAAAACCTTTATACATGCAAGATAGAAATACGAGGAATGTCAGCAATTACAAACCAAATATAAAATACTACAAGAGACGTAGTCTCTCAAAATGTTATCAATAACAAAGTGATTAGCAAACTAGCTAATAAACGTCTAGAGGTGTTTCATCCAGGGACAACGCCCGCTAGCTCACACAGTGACAACCCTCGCGAATGCGGAAATATAAAACAAACAAGCATGTGAATTATATTGCGGAAATAGGTAGTTTTAAAAACTTTTATAAATGCAAGTTAAATAAAACGAGGAGTATCAAAATATTACAAACTGAGTGCGGAATATAACAAAGAGACGGAGTCTCTTCAAATGTTAGCAAAGAACAAGTGTTTAGCAAAACTAGCTAATATCGTCTAGAGGTGAAACTTCCAGGGACAACGCCCGCTAGCTCACACCTGAACCCCAAAACATCATAGCCAAAAAGTCATCCAAGCAAGCAACCTGTTCATCCATGAAAAACATGAACGCCACAGTCAGTGGGGAGTAACTCCGGGTTCTCCCAGCCATATCACCTTAAACGTACATAGAAGGAAATACAAAAGTAAAGCATGCAAACATATAGATATACATGTGAGATACGATAAGAATTGATAGGCAATCCAATATATAAAGATACGATCATGTGGAAATCAAATCCGAAACCATCATGTTATTCAAAGACTCAGGAAAGACACTCTTAGGCAACCGAATACGCTCACTAGGGCTTGCATCTCACCGTTAGCGGTATAAGTTTGATAAGATTGAGACTCGACAGACAACCCAAGTCAAGCCATGCGATGATCACAATAAAACCAACATATTATCATCCATTCACGAACCAAAACATTGACGGTGCCCAATCATGCAATGACCATGAATAATATCATGAAATCATGCAATCAAAGACGACGGTGCCCAATCATGGAATGACCATGAATAATATCATGAAATCACGCATTCAAAGACGACGACACGACGACATCTCTCACGGTAAATGAAACGCACTAGCATCGTGTACAAGGCAAGTATGATTATGGGCATGCACGGGAGTAAAACCTTCCCTGAACGCATACACGATTCAATCCATTTCGTATATGTAGACTAATTTCCTCCTGGTAGGACGACGATAATAATACGGTTCCTAATCTAAACCTGGCCAGATTCCCGGAATACACGTTTTCCGATTCGACATGCGATGACGTTTCGCATCCAAGACTCGGTCAATCATAGAAGCCGAGTACCCCAAATTCGGTAGATCAATTCACGAAAGAGGCGGAAAAGAGCACAAGCCTCATAACAAGCGGTACGCTACATGCAAATAACACCACCTCGCAAGTACACAACATTTGACGGCCGGGTCGATCAACACATAGCGTTCGCCTCCCAACAACGTCGTCGTATGCCCACTAACACATGCATTTAAGCAGTAGGATACCTCTCCGTTCCGACATTCCAGCCTTACGAACGGGAAGGTAGCCAAGGGAATGAGAGTACAAAGCACAAGACAAAATAGTGCTCAAACCGTAACATTTGTAAAAACGACTCAAAGTGGAAACATACCAAAAACCGTCACAAAACATGTGATACAAGCGAGTAAAATGTCATACATCCAAAACAATAATATTATATGTCACTACGTAAAATTATACGATAAACGAACGATTTGAAATATTATAAATGAAAACCGTAAACAACAATAACAAACAACAAACAGCAGGTGCCAGCCGGTCAGGCTGACCGGCTGCCGGTTCACCGGCTCAGGCCAACTATCATATGAAAAACCAATGTAAAATGTCAGTGTGTCCCAGCCAGTCAGGTCGACCGGCTGCCGGTCCACCGGCTGGGACCAATGGGTCATATGAAAAACAAAGGAAGAAAGGGGTGTCTCAGCCGGTGGTCTGACCGGCTGCCGGTCGACCGGCTGAGCCCAACTTCATATTTCAAAATCACGTAAAACTCCAATAATATACAGCTACTGCCCCAGCCGGTGGTCTGACCGGCTGCCGGTCGACCAGCTGAGATCAGCAGTACACAAAAATGCCTTGTTTCATCAAAGTCGACTTTTGATAATTATCGACTATCATTCTAATTCATCATTTCTCATGTGAATACTCAATAAACAACATCCATCAACAATACTACAAGTCATAAGCTTACTAACTATAATCTAAATACGGTTTCTATCCTAGAAATCACATAAAACACGTAAATGATATCGAGTAACCCTTCACCGTTACCTTTAAGCGTCTTCACTACTCGTCAAGCTCCTCTTCAATTAGAAAGTAGACTTTATCGGGATCTTGGAGGTCACCACCTACATATAGATCATAAAAGATGAATAAAATTCATCTTGAGAAAGACGGAAAGTTTGAAAAGCGAGAAAGACGATGATTTAAATATCAAAAAGGATAGAGGAAGGTAAGGGGAGAAGAATGAGACGAACTTACGTGAATTCCAATAAGAAACGAAGGAGATACGGTGATTCAAAGATGGATCAAAATTGGAAGCAAGGTTTTTGGTGTTTATGGTGAGGAAGAAGAAAGGGTTTTGGTTTGTGTTTGTGTTAGAATGAATTAGGTTAAGGTTAGGAGGGAGTATAAGTAAAGGGTGAGTCGGAAAAGTCAACAAAAAGTCAAAGACGGCTTAAAAGTCCGGAAAAGTCAAAGACGACTTAAAAGTCAAGAAAAGTCAAAGACGACTTAAAAGTCTAGAAAAGTCAAAGACGACTTAAAAGTCAAGAAAAGTCAAAGACGACTTAAAAGTCAAGAAAAGTCAAAGACGACTTAAAAGTTAAGAAAAGTCAAACTCGCCTTAAGACGGGATTCTCATGGAATCTCGCGGAAATTCCAAATACGAACTCGGAAAATCTAAATTCGACTCGGAACATAAAATTCTAAATTAAAACTTAAATTTGCTGAAAGGTATCCGTAAAATATTTTCACTAGAAAAATAGGGTACATTTCCGGGTGTTACAATCACCCCTCCTTTTAAAAAGTTTCGTCCTCGAAACTTGAGAGTAGAAAACAAAAGTATCAGGGACACGAATCGGTTTACAAAATCAACACGAAAACTTTTATAAGGGAAAACATTTATGAAATGATGTTCTTCTCGAAAACGCTTTAAGTAAATTTTTCATAAGTGAGAAACTTTATTTACGAATCACAAGAGTGCCCGTCATGAACGAGAACTCTAGCTATCAAAAATTAAATCAATGCCGAAATAATGAAATCGAAAATCAAAACAGGTGTTAGTAAGTGCCAGACTAGTCACCAGACGTCTCCAATAACAAGTCCAAACAGCCAACCAAACACAAAATCCAAATATAAAAGGGAAAGAAATCTATTTTCTCCAAAAGAGGGTACACAAACCATCTTTAAACTATTTTAAAAAGTTAAATTAGGATTACGATATGGAGATTTGAAAGTTTTCTCAAGGATAGAATCAAAATAAGGAGACAATACCCGAACGTAGAGCAACTCGAACATCGAAATCACAAATCGAGATACTAAGAGATACGTCCATACGAGTAAAATGGACTAAAAAGGGGAAGGATTGAAAAGTAGCGGATTGAGTAAGGGTCAATTTGAGGGAAAAGAGAGGAATGAACCACAACACTATGCCCCATTTAAGACAATTCAAATGTCGATCGCAACTCGACATCACTAACTCCACGAGTAAACTAGTCCTCAAGTGAGTGCAATATATCCTCAACATTTTCAATCATCAGATTCCTACCAAAATATTTCATAATCATGACACTTCGAATAATAACTCCCAATTATTCAAATTCAATTAGAATCTTCTAAGGTCCATTGGCACGGTAGACTCCACAACTAACAACCCACATAAGAATTTCATTACGTACTCAAATCTTCTTAGCTCCATCAAAACTCTTATTGGAAACCACCATCAAAATATTTATATTTATGGAAACAAGACCGCTAACAACCACAAGGTAAAAGAGACTTATCATGAAATCCTTTGATCCAATTTATTCCAAAATTCATTACCCTAAATTATTAACAATGAACTTCCTCATCTTCGAAAGTTAAATCACAAACCTCAAAAGAGATTAGTCACACAATCTCATTTCACTTAACTTTTGCCAAACATAGGGCAATGCGACCGTGAATCAATTTATTTAGCTCTTTTAAACTCTCAATACATCGGTTTTCGCTCATGACAATATTCCTCAAGTTGTGTCATCCAATCCAAATTCCACAAAGTATTTATTCCCGTTAGGGTCCAACATTTAAGACAACAATTTCCCAAGTAACCTTTAGAGACATAACTAAAATTCTTAACCACAACAACCAACTACCATTATGCTTATTTCGATCCTCAAAAATGATATTGCAACTTCAAGCTTTCATAGTCTAAGACCACTAGGAGAGTTTCATCCTAAGCTTATCCTTAATTCCTTATAATCATCTAAACATGAAACTAGCTCAATAGGACGGGTAGGTACCATATTGAATCTTCTTCAAAACACACCTACTAATCCTGACGTTAGCTAATAAGAAAACTATCTCTCAAGAGAGAAGGGATAAATGAACATGATACAAGGAACATTAGGAAGCATCATTAAAGACTACGATAAGAATGTGACAACCCTCGCGAATGCGGAAAGATAAAACATACAAGCATGTGAAATAATATGCGGAAATACGGTATTTTAAAAACTTTTAAACATGCAAGATATATATAACACGAGGTGTGTCAAAACATTACAAACTAAGTACGGAATATACAATAAAGAGACGGGGTCTCTTAAAATGTTAGCAAAGAACAAGTGTTTAACCAAAACTAGCTACTATCGTCTAGAGGTGAACTTCCAGGGACAACGCCCGCTAGCTCACACCCGAACCCCAAAATGTCATATCCAAAAAGTCATCCATAGCAAGCAACCTGTTCATCCATGAAAAACATGAATGCCACAGTCAGTGGGGAGTAACTCCGGGTTCTCCCAGCCATATCACATCAAACGTACATATAAGAAAATACGAAAGTAAAGTCATGCATAATATATATACATGTGAGTTGCGATAAGAATAGATAGGCAATTCTATAGATAATGATAAGATCATGTGGAAATCAAATCCGTAACCATCATGTTATTCAAAGACTCGGGAAAGACACTCTTAGGCAATCGAATACGCTCACTAGGGCTTGCATCTCACCGTTAGCGGTATAAGATTGATAAGATTGAGACTCGACAGACAAACCAGTCAAGTCATGCGATGATCACAATAAATCCAACATATTATCATCCATTCACGAACCAAGACATTGACGGTGTCCAATCATGCAATGACCATGAACAATATCATGAAATCACGCATTCAAAGACGACACAAGACGAAACCTCTCACGGTAAATGAAACGCACTAGCATCGTGTACATGGCAAGTATGATTAACAGGCCATCCACGGGATAAAAGCATTTCCCTGAAACTCATACACGATGATACATTTCGTATATGTAGACTAATTTCCTCCTGGTAGGACGACGATAATAATACGGTCCTAGTCTAAACCTGGCCAGGATCTCGGAATATAACGTGTTCCGATTCGACATGCGATAAACGTTTCGCATCCAAGACTCGGGCTTACAATATATATGCCGAGTACCCCAAATTCGGTAGATCAATTCACGAAAGAGGCGGAAAAGAGCTCAAGCCTCATAACAAGCGGTACGCTACATGCAAATAACACCACCTCGCAAGTACACAACATTTGACGGCCGGGTCGATCAACGCATAGCGTTCAACTCCCAACAACGTCGTCATATGCCCACTAACACATGCATTTAAGCAGTAGGATACCTCTCCGTTCCGACATTCCAGCCTTACGAACGGGAAGGTAGCCAAGGGAATGAGAATACAAAGCACAATACAAAATAGTGCTCAAACCGACTCATTTGTAAAAACCGACTCAAAGTGGGAACATATCGAAAACCGTCACAAAACATGTGATACATGCGAAAGAGATATCATATATCCAAAACATGAATATTATAAGACATTACGTAAAATTATATGATAAACCGATCATGCGAGCTATTATAAATTACGAGTTTTAAAAGTCAAAGGAAAACAACACAGCCGTGTTGCAGGCCGGGCAAGTGACCGGTGGCCGGTGGGCCGGCACAGAACACAGGCCAAATCCCAAAAACAGAGAAAAGAGGTCTGGGCCGGTTGGTAGACCGGCGGCCGGTCGACCGGCACAGACAATCACAACAAAATCAAAACTTCAATACTGATGTGTTCCAGGCCGGTGGATGGACCGGTGGCCGGTTGGCCGGCCTGGAGCACCTCTTATACAAAAATCCCATTTTCCAAATGAGTTACTGGAGTGTTCCCAGCCGGTTGGCAGACCGGCGGCCGGTCGACCGGCAGGGAACCCCAGTTCACCCGAGAGCCTCTTACACTTAACCAATTCATTTCCAAATCATTTCAATTCTCATATATACTTCAAATAATCATCAACAATCAATATATATCATCAATATTCATCACATAACATCATTTACTAATCATAGCATGAATCCTAATCTTCCTAATCGTAATCTAATACGATTTTCTAGCATATAACATGTAAAACACGTAAGTGATACCGAGTAACCCTTCACCGTTACCTTTAAGCGTCTCTAATGATCGTCAAGCTCCTCTTCTATAAGGAAATAGTCTTTGTCGGGATCTTGGAGGTCGCCACCTACAAATAGATCGTAAAAAGATGAATAAAGTTCATCTTGAGAAAGACGGAAAGCTTAAAAAGCGAGAAAGACGATAATTTTATTATCAATACGGATAGAGGAAGGTACGGGAGGAAGAATAAGATAAACTTACGTAAATTCTATCAAGTAACGAAGAAGTTACGACGATTCAAAGATCGATATTCAAAGAGGGAAAGTTTCTTAAGGAAGAAGGAAGGGTTTTGTTTTTGGTGTTTGAATGAGAAATTAGGTTAAGAGAGGGAGTTGTGTGAGTTATGAAGGAAAAAGTCAAAGACGGTCTCAAAGTCAAGAAAGTCAAACCCGACTCAAAAGTCAAGAAAAGTCAAACTCGACTTAAGACGGGATTTTCATGGAATCTCGCAGAAATTCCAAATACGAACTAGGAAATTCTAAATTCGACTCGAAACTTAAAATTATAAATTAAAACTTAAAATTACTGAAACGATTTCGTAAAATATTCCTACTAGAAAAATAGGGTACATTTCCGGGTGTTACAAAGAAGGAATTAAAAGACGAAGACGAAAAAGGAAAACGAGGTTGATTTAAGGAAGTGAACTACCAGACACGATCTCCGAGGGGGCATCGACTTCAGCTCGACGGAGTACATAGCTGGATCCTTTAGTTTTGGCACCGGTTGCGGAAGTCTGACGATCGGGACACTCACGAATGAGGTGCCCAGGCATCTTGCAGAAAAAGCAAAAGAGGGGCCTATCATAGCATCCTACTCCCGGGTGAAAGGGTTTCCTACAACCGTCACAAAATTGACTTCGAGCTTGAGCTTGGGGGGGAGCATTGAAACGTCTCTGGTTAGCATAGGTATTAGAGGAAGAGGGAGAGAAAGGTCTTTTGTCATGGAAGTTTGACCTTGGATTGAAAGAGGAAAAAGGAGATGGACTCTTCATCTTCGCCCCATCACTAAAGGCCTTCATGGAGTCCTCGGCCCTAAGGGCATCGCCATACAATTCTCCGAAAGATGTAGAGCTCCTTCTTACTTTGCTTTGGAGCAAAGCACTAAGCTTATTACGATAGTAAAAAGCTCTATCTTCATCATCCTTGATGAGTCCTGGCGCAAAGCGAGCAAGCTTGTTGAACTGGGTGGTGAAGTCTTGGGTCATCAAATCACCTTGCTTGAAATCGATGAATTCTCTGAGTCTTTGCTGCTTGAGCTTCATGGGGTAAAATCGATCCTCAACAAGAGACTTGAAACATTCCCCCTCGAAATTGATTTCAAGAATAGCGGTGGGATTGGAAATAGACCACCAGTAGTCTGCCTCCCTTACCAGGAAGAACTGCGCAATCCTTACCTTGTCCTCTTCAAGGACCTGGTAATAGTCAAATTGGTTCTCCAACTCTCGAAACCATTCCGAGAGCTCGGTAGGGTCCGGCTCACCACCATAAGGCGTAATATTGCTCCTAGCAATTTAGCTAGCCACCCAAGCATAGCCTCCTTGGCAATTGTCTTCTCTATGAGGAGGGACTTGGTTGGCACTAACATTAGCCGCCTCTTGATGATTTCTCAGAAATTGAGTAAGAGCCCCGAGAATAACGTTCTCTTCTACTCGAGGTTCAACCATCTTCATAAGAAACAAAAACAAATTAATTACTCCTATCAATTAGCATAAACAAATAGACTACCAAATCAAGTCCTTAACTTCTACCCATCTCTCATTTATTATTTCAAGGTCAAGTAGTTTAAGTTAGGGTTCACGTGTGTGCGTCGGGAGCGATAAAGCTCTGATACCAACTGTGACAACCCTCGCGAATGCGGAAATAATAAACAAACAAGCATGTGATTTATATTGCGGAAATAGGTAGTTTTTAAAAACTTTTATACATGCCAGTTAAATAAAACGAGGAGTGTCAAAATATTACAACTAAGTGCGGAAAATAACAAAGAGACGGAGTCTCTCAAAATGTTAACAAAGAACAAGTGTTTAGCAAATAAGCTAAAATCGTCTAGAGGTTAATCTTCCAGGGACAACGCCCGCTAGCTCACCCCCGAACCCCAAAACATCATAGCCAAAAAGTCATCCAAGCAAGCAACCTGTTCATCCATGAAAAACATGAACGCCACAGTCAGTGGGGAGTAACTCCGGGTTCTCCCAGCCATATCACCTTAAACGTACATAGAAGGAAATACAAAAGTAAAGCATGCATACATATAGATATACATGTGAGATACGATAAGAATAGAGAGGCAATCCAATATATAAAGATACGATCAGGTGGAAATCAAATCCGAAACCATCATGTTATTCAAA
>JAIUZE010015591.1:0-39268 GCA_022085475.1 Heliosperma pusillum
CAAGTAACGAAGGAGATATGATCATTCTACCAAAAAGGGTCAGTGCAGTGAAAATGCACAAGTCACGACCGTGACTTGTATTTCACGACCGTGAAATGAGGTTTCACGACCGTGAAATAAGTTTCACGACCGTGAAACACTCTGCTACCAATTCATCCGTGAGCCTTCAACATAAATTCAATCCTATCACTTCCAATTCTCATAATCCATTTCTAATAACTATCAACAATCAATATTCATCATCAACAATCATCAAGTAACAACAATCATCATCCATAACATGATTCCTAACCTTACTAATCGTATTCTAATACGATTTCTAGCATATAAGCATGTAAAACACGTAAATGATATCGAGTAACCCTTCACCGTTACCTTTTCGCGTCTTTAAACGGTTTCTAAACCTTCCTAGTCTCCACCTACATACAATTAGATAATAAAAGATGAATATCATTCACCTTGAGAAAGACGGATAATTTAAAAACGAGAAAGACGGTAATTTTATTACCAATACGGATAGAGGAAGCTAAGAGGGGAAGAATAAGACGAACTTACGAGAATTTGAGCGAGAATTGAAGGCGTAGCGATGATTCTAAGTTTGAGCAAGAATGGAGGCTAGGGTTTTGGTGTTTACTAGAGAGGGAGAAGAAGATGATGAATGAGGGTGAGTTAGGGTTAAGGGGGAGTATATGTAGGGTGAGTCGGAAAAGTCAACGAAAGTCAAAGACGGCTTAAAAGTCAAGAAAATTCAAAGACGACTTAAAATTCAAGAAAAGTCAAACTCGACTCAAAAGTCAAGAAAAGTCAAACTCGTCTTAAGACGGGATTTTCATGGAATCTCGCGGAAATTCCAAATACGAACTCGGAAATTCTAAATTCGACTCGAAACATAAAATTCAAATTTAAAACTTAAATTTGCTGAAAAGATTTCGTAAAATATTTCTACTAGAAAAATAGGGTACATTTCCGGGTGTTACAAAGGCACCCTTTCCTCAATTTTATTAAAAGCATATATAAAAGTAGCAAAAAAAACTAGTACCCAAAAGCTTATCTTGTATCTTAGTATGAATATATTGTTCACTCATATCAATAACATCAACTTCAATTTTAGAAGACTTCAAAAGAATCCAAACTCTATCACCAGGATGGCAACAAGAATCAGTAACCACCTCCCAATTAACACAAATATTAGCTAAAATTTTATTCAGAGACAAAGGTTTAACTTTAGTCTCTAGGAGCCCAAATAGATCAATATCATTTTTATGTAGAAACCCACTTGACATCATTCTGTTTAGTATCACTATTCAGGCCCCTTACATTCCACATACCAAATCTAATCATGTTTAGAGTAGGGTTCCTTACCCCCCCCCCCCCCCCCCCCCCCCCCTCATTTATCAACCATTTCAGAATTAGTTATAGCCTGATCTAATTCAGCATTAAAATTAACAGCAAAATCTTCCTCAGTACCCCCTCCTACCCTGGTTTCATGTCTAGTCATTCTAGTAATCACCCTAGCAGGAGTGAAAACAGAGCCATGGGATACTGGAGCAGGAGTAGTAACAGGTGTCACCATAGGGGCAGGAACTGTAGGACCAGGAACCTTGGGTAATGGAGGGCACTCCTTAGGATCCACAACCACTTCTGGGAGTACCCTAGGTTTCCAGACTTTCTTAGAAGGTTGTGGTGCAGGAACAGCTCTCCTCCTACCACCTTACTTCTACACACAACAGTTTTATGCCCAATTCAATTACATTGCTGGCATGTAATAGGCATCCAATTATACTCCACAGCCACATTTACTTCACGACCCCCTTCATCCTCAAACATAATGGATATAGGAAAATGCTGATCAATCTCCACTTCCACCATAATACGAGCAAATCCCAGCAACTTTTTCCTAATTGTTGCATCATCAATCCTTATGAACCGTCCAATCAAACCAGATAATTTCTCCAGACATTTAACTCCCCAAAACTTAAGATCCAGACCCATTAATTTTATCCATATTGGGACTTTTGTAACAGAGACCTTTGAAATTTTAACATCAGGAGACCAGGGTATTAGCACAATGGGTTTGCCATCAAACACGAACATACCATTAGCAAGAACAAGTTTATGATGCTCAGACTGATCAAATCTAGCTACAAACAGTCCATTAGGGAGAAAAGAAATAGAAGAAATATCATACCCAGACCATACTTTTCGAAGAAACCCCTCCAGGACATTTTATGGAGGATTAGCCCCCATAACATATCCATAGACTGACCATTTCCAGTACTCGATTTCTGCTTCAACATCTTCCAAAGATAATTTTAGAACTGGAGTCGTTTTCCCCCATCATTTGTTTCATTTTCAGCAATTGGTGCCAAACGAGAAGAGGAAGAGGAAAAAACTTCTTTACCCTTCTTCATGGTTTGTACCAGAGTCCATTCAGTTGCACCATTATCATCCTTCTTTCCATCATTCTCATTGATTTTGAACAAATTCTCAACCTCCCTTCGCGCATTTTCAATTTCTTCGTCTATATTTTCTACATGAATAGTACCTTTTTTTTTACTAGAAGAATTTGTCAAAGGCATAATAGAAATATTAGTACTATTACTATTAGTTGTTAAATTATTATATGTATTTTGATTTAATTGGGTACTAGAATTAGGGTGATTATTAGCTTTTTTTCTTTGCCATTGCAAAAAAAAAAAAACACAACCCTAGAAAAATTTTAAGTTTTTCTTCTCTCTAACTTTCTCTCTCATCCTCTTAATTCAATTATTCTATATCAAATAACCTGTTCTTGATCGTAACTGAATAATTTGATTAATTTTTTCAATTAATTTAAGTATAAGGTATGCTTGGCTTTTTAATTGCTACAAGGAAACTCGTTGTCTTGGAGTGCTCTAGTGTGGTTCATAACGTTTTTAGAAGGTTTAGAGCCCCGGGGTGCAGGAAACTGAGTTATTCTGGCAGATTAGTGTTGGGTCAATCTGTTTTATCTAGCATGCATTCCTACTGGGCACGTAATTTATTCTACCTACATCTATATATAGTAAGCAAATTGTGAGTCTCTGTAGGAATTTTCTTTGGGCAGAAATGGATAATGATCATGCTAATGCACTGGTGGCATGGGAACAAACCTGCAGAGACAAAATAAAAGGTGGACTAGGCATCAAAGACATAGTGAGTTGGAATAAGGATTCCCTTGGAAAATATAACTGGTGGTTGGCTCTGAAAAAAGACCATCTTTGGGTGAGATAGATGCATTATGTCTTCATCAAAGGTGGGTCACGTAAAGATTGTCATCCTTCTCAAAGTGGTAATTGGGCATGGAGGAAGCTTTGTAGGTAAAGAATCAGATGGTTAGTGGTTATTCTGGGGGCTGGTGACTACAAAATCAGAATCACTACACTATTCTTAGTGGCTATGAATGGTTCAATCCTGCATATGTGAAAGTCAGCTCGTACTCTTTTGTATGGGTCAAGGAGGTTTTCCCTTGACATAGTTTTTTGGGGGTGGTTGATGATGAATAAAATATTGTTAACAAAGGATAAATTAATAAAGATGGGTATTATTTTCAATGGTGATTTTTTTTCGTTGTGAGATGTCACATGAGTCCCATGCCCATCTCTTTTTCAGTTGTGACGACTACAGCAAGATTTGCCTCGTCATGTTATCCACCAGTCTTAGGTTTATGATTCCAGTTCAAGATGTGACTAACTGCTGGTGTAACTTCCCTTTTTTCACTGTTTGGCTTAAACACAGGTTGGTGCTTGTGTCTTGCTCTTTATCTATATGCTATTTGGTGGGTACGCAAGGAACATTTCCCGGTTGCGGCATTTCGTGCAAAGCCCATAAATACTCGTTAATTATAACTATAATTTATTCCATATTTGTTGTTTTTTCAGGCTATCAAAGAGAATTGAGCCAGCCGTCGCCAACTGGGGAGGGGACATTGGACTCATTCCAAGTTTACTATAAGGTGACGGGTGGCTTTGACCGGAAGCTTTGATTATTCGGGACTGGGCCAATGGCTAAACAACTTTTCACACCTTCTACTAAGAGGACTCATCCCACTACCAGCAGTTACAAACCTATTCTTGTCTCTCAGTTTATCATGGAAAATGCTCAATTGAAAGATCAACTGGGTAGGATGGAGGTGACTAAGCAACAGTCAAATAACAAGTTGAATGCATTATCATCCTTCTGAATTCTCGCTCTATCTCAATGACATAACGCTTGACTTAAAATCTTTTTCCACCCAAGACCCTAAATTTTATCCTTAATGTCAACAAATCCATCCACCCCACACATGATACACTTTAACACTTATATCCTTATAAAATCCACAAAATGATGATGAAATACTTATAACCTTAAGCACACCCTAATCAAATCTCACGACTTCCTCATACTCTTTAAGTCAAAATATCCCAATACACGTGCGAAAATACCCCAACAATCAAGCCTCTCGACCAAAAATCTAAAAGAGCAAGGAACCCAACAATAACGACTAATAAATCTCCATCGGTCAGACTCTACTCTTAAACCCACAAGACAACGGCTAACAAAACGATAACAATAGAAATACGACATCTCTGCATATGCCCAACACATAAACACCGCAAGCTCTCAAAACTCGACATTCTCACTAACTCACGAAGACTAGCATTATCACATGACCGATATAACATACCACTTCCGAATGATGGTATTACACAAAACAAGAGACTGTTGGAGTAAGTGTCCTCAACAATAGTGCGGTCACTTAATTAAATCTCAATAACAAGAATACAAAGGGATGATAAATATTATAGTCAACTTGTCCACAATAATCGGTAATGATTGGCTTACTAGAGTTTGACGTTATTGTCGTATGACGGTGGTGGTCATATGATCCTTTGAGGTCACACCGAGAGGACAACTCCCTAATCATATAAGTTAATTAATTATATAACGATACAAATTAATTAATCCCTTGAATTGAACGAGTTTAAATTAATAAGTGAGAATTATATCTTATTTTAATATGATTAAATAAGATTCAATTTAGTAATTAAATTTTTATATTATTAAGATTGAATAATGTTTGTGAAACATTAGAGATAAGAATGATTGGTTAATTATAATTACAATAAGTTGTAGATTATATTAACTAAATGTGAGATGACCCATTTTACATACATGTAATTATAAATTATTACTTAAAATGTTAAGTGTAATTTATTTGTTATAAAATTGTATTTAATTGGTTAAATATACATTTATAAGCATACTTACATGTACCATGTCACATGTCACACATATGAAAAATGACAAATTACAAACGTTAAATGGAGTCCATTTTAGTAGGAGGGGCCGGTTTTGGGTGGTTGGTATTAAGGTGGTAATTAGTTTGTGGTTTAATGCATAAACACAATCATTCTCCCTAATACCTAAAAGCTTACTCTATTGTTTTAAGTAAGAGGAAAAGGAGAGCATGCTTATCCCCTCTCAAGCCCCAAAACCGACGGCCCCCACTCCCCTTAACATGAGAATAAGTTCTCATTTTCACATATAAAATTCTTATGCTTCTCCTAAACACATCTTTCTCACACTACAACTTGAAGAAGTTGTGCTTTAAACTAATTTCATCAAAAATCTAATAAACTCATATTATTACTAAAGGTAGTAATAAACATATTAGATACATGTTTTAAGGGATCCCTTTATTTTATCTAGTATTGTAAAATAAGTGGAGATTAGGAATAGTCTAGGTGCATCCAAACGGAGTGCTTCTACACTTGGAGCTTAGGAAGTTCATCGCTTGATTGAATATGTGATAACCCTCGCGAATGCGGAAATAAAACAAAACAAGCATGTGATTTATATAGCGGAAAATACTGTGTTTTTAAAACTTTTTACATGCAAGATAGAAATACGAGGAATGTCAAATAAATACAAACTAAAATAGAATATACTACAAAGAGACGTAGTCTCTCAAAATGTATCAAACATCAAAGTTATTAGCAAACTAGCTAAACAACGTCTAGAGGTGATTCATCCAGGCCAACGCCCGCTAGCTCACACCCGAACCCAAAATACCACAAGCAAAAGCCATCCAAGCAAGCAACCTATTCATCCATGAAAAACATGAACGCCACAATCAGTGGGGAGTAACTCCGGGGTCTCCCAGCCATATCACAATAAACGTACATAAAAGAAAATACAAAAGTAGAAGCATGCATATATAAATATACATGTGAAATCCGAGAAGGATAAATAGGCAATTATGTATATAAAGATAAGAGCTCATGAAGTACAAATCCGTAACCATCATAGATAGATAGACTCGGGGATGACACTCTTATGCAACCATACACTCTCACTAGGGCTTGCATCTCACCGTTAGCGGCATAAGTTTGATAAGATTGAGACTCGACAAAAAAACCATGCCAAGTCATCCAACGAACACAAGTAATCAATCATATATTCATCCATTCAAACGTACAATACATTGACGACATCTCTCACGGTAAATGACACGCACTAGCACCGTGAACATGCAAGTATGATTAAAAGGCATCCACGGGATTCAATTCATACACGATTCAATTCATTTCCCTGAACGCATACACGATTCAATTCATTTCGTATATGTAGACTAATTTCCTCCTGGTAGAACGACGATCATAATATGATCCTAGTCTAAATCTGGCCAAACTCCCGAAATCACATTTTCTGGTTCGACATGCGATGACATTTCGCATCCAAGACTCGGTCAATCATAGACGCCGAGTACCCCAAATTCGGTAAACCTTCACGAAAGAGGCGGAAAAGAGCACAAGCCTCACAACAAGCGGTACACTACATGCAATGACACCACCTCGCAAGTATACAACATTTGACGGCCGGGTCGATCAACGCAAAGCGTTCGCCTCCCAACAACGTCGTCATATGCCCAATAACACATGCAATCAAGCAGTAAGGATACACTCCCCGTTCCGACATTCCTTCCTTACGAACGTGGAGGTAGCCAAGGGATTGAGAGTACAAAGCACATAGGAAATTAGTGCTCAAACCGTAACATTTGTAAAACCGACTCAAAGTGGGACATATCAAAAACCGTCACAATACATGCGATACAAGCGAAGGGATTATCATATATTCGAAACATTAATATTTAAAGTCAACTTTTAGAGTCAAACCCGGAAGTCAACAAAAGTCAAAGTCAAACCCGAGACCCGAGACCCAAACCCGACAATTGGAGTGGCCTACAAACAAATCATCAATGCAAGAAGACTAAGTCCAAAGGGTCAAGGAAAGTCAAGGCGGGAATAGAATTCAAAGGGTCGACTTTGTGAAAAAGTGGCAGCATGAAACACTGTCAGCGTCAGGCAACGCTGCAAGCGTCCTCACGACACTGCCAGCGTCCTGGTCTCAGGCACGCATTCCTTTATACACGAAAATCCCAATTTTCACTAAGGTTCAACATACAACAATCATCATTTATCATCACAAACCATCAATTCTCACATCAATTATCAACTAACAACAACCATCATCAACAACACAATTCCTATGATTACCAACTTATTCTAAATACGATTTCTAACATAGAAAACACATTAAAACACGTAAATGATATCGAGTAACCCTTCACCGTTACCTTTATGCGTCTTTAATCGATTTCTAAGTCTTCCTCCACTAGATAGAAATCCTTATCGGGTTCTTGAAGGTCTCCACCTAAACAAAGACGACAAAAGATGAATATAATTTACCTTTGAGAAAGACGGATAAATTGAAAAGAGAGAAAGACGGTAATTTTATTACCAATTAAGATAGAGGACGATGAGAGGGAAAGAATAAGACGAACTTTAGTGGATTTGAGCAATTAACAAAGGAGTAGTGACGATTTTGAGATTGAGCAAGAATGGAGCTTAGGTTTTGGGTGGTTACATGATGAGGAAGAAGGAGTGAGTTGTGAGGGAGTTTAGGGTTTGAAGGAGATATAAGGAGGGTGAGTGGAAAAATATGGGAAAAGCTCATAAGCGCCTTAAGGCGTAACTCACTCGGAATCTCGCGTAAAGTCCGAAAACGAACTCGGAAACTCTAAAATAGATACGGGAAATTTAATTCTAGACTAAAACTAAAATTCGCTGAAAAGTATCCGTAAAATATTTTAAAATACAAATAGGGTACATTTGCAGGTGTTACAGAATAGCTCAAGAACAAGAATAAGAAGTCCTATTGCCCTATCACGTCCTAAAGTAATGTGAGGAAATTGATTTTTTTTCTCTATTTTGTTTTGTTTTGTTTTGTTTGCATGCACTAGATCTAGGAAAACTAATTAACGAGATAATTATTCATACTTAATAAAGGTCTTAAGTGTATGTATATGAACCTAACAATTGGTGTCAGAGAATTTGGATGTTGCATGCAAATCGATTTTATAAGTTTTTACGAGTTAAAGTAACTCAATAAAACTATAAATTTGTGGTTTATATGATAAAATCATGAAATTTTTATGCATGATATACCTTATGGTCCTAGAATGGTTTTAGGTCAATTTGATGATTTATGGATGGTTATTGCTTTATTTGATGATTTTTAGTTAAATAATTACATTTTAATGAATAAAATAAACTTTTATCTTCTAAAAATAGTTTTAGTTTGAATCTGACCATGAAATATTAGTATGATATCACATGCATATTTTACCTACTGTATGTAAAATTTGAGATAAATATGATTTATTTTGCAGGATTTATGAATTTTAATTGTTAAAAGATCATAAATAGTGATTATATTGGCATAAATAGCTAAAACAAATTTTATGGCATGAGAAAATTATCATATGTTTCATGTATATTTTAAATATGATATGTATAATTATAAAATTAATTAGATTAATTTTCGTGAGTTTTTTGTATTTTATTTGATAAAATGGATTAAATGCAACTATATTTTTCTCTAAAACGATTCGGACATTTTTTACCAATATTTTGACATGATGATGTTCCTGGAAATTTTCCAGAATATTCAAAATTTTAATTTTCAAATTTATAAATTATTGTAATTAAATTTGGAATTGTTGCATAAATGTTATGTTAAATAAGGGTAAAAAATGAGCAATGATGCAAAACCGAGTTGAACTACTGTCAAATAATTAGTGGAGACTAATTTTTGACTCCTTAAAAGTTAGGATAATTAACTTGGACTTAAATTTAATTTAAAGATTAATTTGTGATTTTAATTGGTTATTATCACGTATTTCCATATAACCGGGTTATATACGATATAAGTTTTATTAGGGTGTTTTGGCACATATATTTTGCATGAGTTTTACAAATATAATTACGCTGTATTTTGAATGAATGAATGTGATTTTGGATTTATGTAAATTTGAGTTATGTAATTTGTCTTAGTATGGCCTTAGTTTTAAATCGATATTGCCCGTAGTGTAAGGGAATGTTGATTCGGTTGTAATTTTAATGTGATCTCGTATCACTTTCATTGATTATTTTATTTTACAAATGTATAATGGAAAAGCCTTGTGATTTTATTATATTATTTGTAATCCTGGAGTTTCCTAAAGACGGTGCCATTTGGAAAGGCGTTCCAATAGAGACGGTGTCCTTGGGAGGCGTACACTTGAAGTTCAACGGACCAATGGAGTTGGTTTTCGAATTTGTAATAGATTATTTGATTTTCTATTATTTTAGGAAGGCCATACTAGGTATTTATTTTATTGCTTCCATTTTATTTATATGTTACATGCATGCCAAATCGCCATATAAATCACACATGCATTTTATGGAGTAATCGACCATGTCAATTATAGTTATCGATAGATCACCAATTTAGTTCATTTAAAGGAGATAGATAATAAATTGACTTGACCTCTATTTTATTAAATTAGATTTAGCCTTGACAAATAGTAGAACCCATGAATACCAATTTCATTAGGTGGTAGGCTCGGCTCACCGAGAGGCTTCCTTTTTACGTTGGGTAAGTGGGATAATAAATTGTTATTACATCGAAATTTGGTTGTTCTCAACGGAAATATTAGGGTCCGTGTCCCATGTTTTTCGGGCTTAAGATGATAATAAATGTATTTCATCGACCGAGAGTTCTAAAAGTAGAATCGATTAAAGAGCTTATCCACCTAATTATATTAATTAGGGATGAATCGGCTCATCGTGCCTGAGTTGATATGAATTTGGATCTCGGAGTCATTTATAATAGTTGGGTAGAGGTCACTATATAAATGTTCAACTTGTTTAAAATTTTTACAAGTATTTAAAACGATAAATGTTGACACTTCCTTCATCTCATATTTTGTAGTCAAAACTTGTTTAGTTCACAATGTCGGCAAACGATAACGAGGTTCTATCTCCCGCACCTCAACTCACCACCGTATCATGGCTTATATCCTTTATGGATCGATGCACACTAGAATAGAATGGTTCTAATTTTGATTGGAATGGGCAACTTTGCCTTGCCGCCAAAGGTGATGGTAAGCTGCGTTACCTCACCGAGGCTTATCCCACCACTCCTATTGCGAGGTCAACTAACGCCGTAAGGGAGGCCTATGAGACCTACCCAAAAGAAGTCGGCCGTAATCAAGAATGTCTTGATCTTCTCTAAGGATGTCGAGCTTCAAATGAATGCCATAAAGATGAATTCCACATATAAGATCTACACTAAACTCGTGATCATGTTTTCACGAGCTCCTAGGATCGTTCAATATGAATCCACATCTCAATTTTTCGACCTTAACATGAAGGATGGTCAAAATTTTAGACCCCGCGTGCTCAAAATAATTGACCATGTCGAGGTACTCAAGGAGCAAGGAATAGTGATTCTTGACCAACTTGTGATTGACCATGTACTCTACTCCCTAAACCGTATCAAAGAGTTTGTTAAATTTAGGGTGAACTTCAATATGCAAAACGTCACTGCGACTCTCCATGAGTTGCACAAAATGCTTGTGCAAACCGAGCGTGAAATGGGCTACCATGCTAGATCTAGTAAAGATGTTATTCATATTGATGATAATGAAGTATCAACATGATAATGAAGTTATTCATATTGATGAAAGTGGGATCCCTATGAAAGAGTCATAGTCATCCACTAAACTTAAGAGTTGTTGATCACATGAAATCAATTACTAATGTTTCCGCCATTAGACCAATCATGTATGACATGACTTGCACATACCTTGATGACTTGTATGCTAGGAGCATGACAACCCAATAACAAATCAATCCATATGAGAGTCATTGGATAGCCTTCAAGAACATTCATGAGGTTCTCGAGGAAAACTAAGGATTCATTCTTGTGTTTGGTAGTGATAACTTAGTTATGTGTTAAAGGTTACACAAACCTAAGTTTCCAAACTTATAAGTATTTAATTTGTCGAAATCCTAGGCTAACTTTTGTTGTATTAAAAGCGAATAACCAAAACGCATGACTGAAGAGTCAATCATTAAGAATTCTAAAAATGGAGTCTTAGTACATTATGATGAGGATGAGGTGGCTTATAAGAAACTAATAGTAGATCCTTTCACCAAGATACCTATCACATAGTTATAAGGATAACAAATGGGATGGAGCGTCTTTCAAGTTAAAGAGCCCAACTCTAGATAGAGATCTAGACATGTACTTAGATGGATTCATGTTATTAAAGATGACATAGAATAGAAGAAAAAGACAATTCATAAGGTTTGAATAAATGGATACATGGTATATCCACTGCCCAAGCCTTTATTCCATTTGGACAAGATCGCCATGTAGTATCATGGAACTTGTATACTTTAGATTATAAGATATAAAGTAATAACATTGTGTTGATTATTCATATATGATAATCACATTTATCGTTTGAGTTTCTAAAAACTCATTTTGTGCTTTGTTATATCCAAATAGGTTGTAGTGACAACTTTGAACCCTATTAAAGTGAAATGGATTAACATAGCATTGGCCCCTAGTTGCTTATATAAGGTGACGTCTCCAAGCGACTGGAGTGTAATGTGATTGATGGCAAGTTCAAGGGCCATATGGTCATAAGGGATGACTAGTCGATCACATAGGCAGACTATATGGGACACTCTGTCGGGCAGTGACCGCTTATAGAGTTCTGGCAATTCATATAGCCTGGTCGTGACGAGAGCTACTATAATGTTCTTATTGAGTCAATTCTTTAGACTAAAGACTGTTCGCCCAAGTCAACACAGTTTCTGATTGACTTTGATTTTTTCCTTAAGTCATGCTGTAAAAAGGGGTGAATGGGCGATTATTGGGTCATAAAGAACTGTGAGTGTACGAAGGGAATAGTGCGATAGGAATTGTCCAACCCCTTGTCAGGTTTAACTAATATCTGAAGGCCACTCGAGGAGTAATGAACTGAAAATGCGTTGCCACGCTCGGAATGTATCTATGGTAGATAACTCCGGTCAGACAGTTACGTTCCAGATCGAGGAAACCACTCAAGATACGATCACATGCAAGTAAAACCTGCAAGACACCTTGCATTAAATGGGAGATTGTAATAGGACAAGAGAATTGGTGACACACACTTATTTTCGAACAAGAGGGAGATTGTTGGAGTAAGTGTCCTCAACAATAGTGCGATCACTTAATTAAATCTCAATAACAAGAATACAAAGGGATGATAAATATTATAGTCAACTGGTACACATTAGTCGGTAACGATTGGCGTACTAGAGTTTGACGTTACTGTCTTATGACGGTGGTGATCAGTTGATCCTTTGAGGTCACACCGAAAGGACAATTTCCTAATCATGAAAGTTAATTAATTGTATAGCGATACAGATTAATTAATCCCTTAAATTGAACTAAATTAATAAATGAGAATTATATCTTATTTTAATATGATTAAATAAGATTCAATTTAGTAATTAAATTGTTATATTACTAAGATTGAATAATGGTTGCGAAACATTAGAGATAAGAAGGATTGGTTAATTATAATTACAATAAGTTGTAAATTATATTAACTAAATGTGAGATGACCCATTTTACATACATGTAATTATAAATTATTACTTAAAATGTTAAGTGTAATTTATTTGTTATAAGATTGTATTTAATTGGTTAAATATGCATTTATTAGCATACTTACATATACCATGTCACATGTCACACATATGACAAATGACAAATTACAAATGTTAAAATAGAGTCCATTTTAGTAGGAGGGGCCGGGTTTTGGGTGGTTGGTATTAGGATGGTAATTAGTTTGTGGCTTAATGCATAAACACTATCATTCCCCCTAATACCTAAAAGCTTACTCTATTGTTTTGGGTAAGAGGAAAAAGAGAGCATGTTTGTCCCCTCTCAAGCCCCAAAACCGACGGCCCCCACTCCCCTTAACATGAGAATAAGTTCTCATTTTCACTTATACAACTAGTTTTTGTACCCATGAAAATCACGTGTGTGTTTAAGATTAATTGTTTTAGTTTACACGTGACTATAACCTCAATTATAATTTGTAATTTTATTTGACTTTGGTGAAACAATAACAACCGTTTAATTTTAATTTATATATAAGATATTATATTTTATGGGTAAATAAATGTGATACATGATGAAGGTAATATGAAACTCCTTAACTTGACGTTGAGAACTGTGATACAAAATTAACTGTGTTAATTGAATATGTGGTAGATCCGCTGCTCATTTTCATCATTGGCCAATATATTTTACTTTTAATTTGTTTCTCATATATTTACATTGTTGTCATAACTAACTGTTATTTCACATGACACCACTAATTGTCAGTCGTGCTTGTTTTTTGATTAATTTTTTTTCATTGCAGTATATTTTTTGTTGTTACAGAGGATAACATGGCTTTAGAAGAGTATCCTTGCGGTGTTCTTTATGGTATCCTTGTACTATGATTTTAATTTGCTACGTTATATAATATTTAAAGTACGCTATATGAATAAAAATAATTATTTTATTTTTAAAGCTATTTGTAATACGTAACCAATTCATTGAAATTAATGGGTGCAATTATACAACATTATATTGCACTATTAAATTAATATGATGTTATAACTATAAAAAAAGTAAAACTTATTTATATGTTCAATTTATATGCCCGCACAATTTTTCACATGTCCTAAGTTAGTAAAAGAAGATAACATTTACAAATGGAGTAAAAATTATAGAATTGTAGTGATCGAACGTGATTCATTTATTTTCTTTTGAGATAACTTATTTTAACAACGAAATCGTAGAATTAAAATTTAGAACTTACTTTGACATTTAATTGTTGTATAAGTTGTATAATTTACTTTAAAGGTAAAAAAGACAAATTTTAATGTTTGTGGTGCTCTAAATTCTTGTAAAGGGGGGAATGATGTAATGTGGTGCTTTTTTTTCTTTATTGTTTTTTCGTTTCTTTTTGCTTTTTTGTTAATAAATGACTTGGTGATGTGAAGGTGAATTGTCTAGATCATTGAAAATGTTGATATGGTATTAAAATAGATGGTTACCTTGTCTTTTTATTATTATACTAGTTTTGCTACCCGTGAAAATCACGGGTTATCTCTGGATATCCTTTGGCCATTTTCTAATATTTCATATATTTTTTCTTTCAAATACGATGTAGTGCGACAATGTGATCAATTGATATCTCCGTTTTTTTATTCTTCGCTTAAAAATAAATAGGGGTTAGAAATATTTATGGGTTTTTCTACGTGGTGACCCTGTGTTTTTTCAAATTCTACATGGTAACCTTACTTTTTCAGAAACACACATGGTAACTCTCTACTCTATAAACACCTGTTAACATGACCCTGAACTTGTAATACGCCAAATTTCCGTTAAGTAGTTGACGGAAAAATGACGTGGCTAATCTCATTTTGATTTTTTCTACATGGTAACCCCGTGTTTCGGAAAATTCTACAATATAACCTTTTTTTTTGCAATGCACAGACGCTTAAACACATACTCATGTAATTAACCATTTCCCTCTCATTTCTACTCAATTGCAATGGAAAAAAATAATTAACCGGTCCATGTTGAAAAATTAGAGTAAATTGACTAATTGAATGAAAATAAGAGTGAAACGATTAATTGATAAAAAATGATCGTCAATGAAGATGTCTCATTTAGCCTCTTGAAGATCATCACCCCACAAAGATGATGGGAACTTTCTCCCCATGTCATTCATATCACAATAAACAAATTAAACCATAATAACTTGTTAATAACCAATGACTTCTCAAAGTGAGTTGCTCCTTTGTGGGCACCATACTCACTCAACTAAGGGGGCGTATGGTTCAACGTATTGGAATGGATTGGAATGGATTCTAATATCATAGAGGTATGGAGTTAGATACCCATACTTGTTCATAAGTGTTTGGTTGAGTCATGGAATGGATATAATATAGTAATAAGTTGGAATGGAGTTAGAATCTTGGGTATATATATGGGTATGAGATTCAAGGGGTTTGAATGGAGTTAGAATCCATTAGGTATCTAACTCCATTCCAAAAGCTTCCAATTAAACACTAGAATGGATTGAATCCATTCCAAAACCTCCAACCAAACACCTCCATTTGTTCATAAGTTGATTGTGCTATTTCTCTTACTCATATGAAAGTAATAGATGTCATTACTCGTCTCATATCTAGCATTGGTATTTGATAATCCATTTGTTCCGTATATTTTCAACCCAGTTCCACTCATATATATTTTTAATATTTTTATCTTCATAAAACTGTGGGATTAGACATTATTATTTGGTAATTGAGTGAAAATGAGGGGAAATGGATTAATTGACTGAAAATAAGCATGCGGGTTTTGCAAAAAAAAAAAAGGTTATTTTGTAGAATTTTTTTGAACATGAGGTTACCATGTAAAAAAACTCAAAATGCATCCGCCACGTCACTTTTTCGTCAACTATTTAACGGAAAAATTGACAGAATACAAGTTCAGGGTCATGCTTATAAGTATTATTAGAGTACAGGGTTAGCATGTGTGTCTGTGAAAAAATAAGGTTACCATGTAGAATTTGAAAATGCACAAGGTTACTATGTAGAATAACCCAATATTTATTGTCAACTTCCCATGATAATTTTCATTACAATCAAAATTATACCGCGGATAAATAACATTTAAGGTCATGTAAAAACTCTCGAAAATTGAAGATCAAAATAGCATTATATTATGTACATAATATTCTTCTGTAGTTCGACTTGTATATAAACTATTTAGAGTTATAATTAACTTGTAGACAATGTTCTATGTTTTGTGTTGTGTTGTTTACTTTATTACCAACCACTATTTTTTTATAAGTCGAAATAAGCGGAATTTGTAAAAAATGCCACGTGTGAGCAATAATATATTTATGTGGATAATAATTTAGGGCGATGATAACGCCACAACTCTTTTAGTTAATGACATTCAAATTATGAGAGAGTGAATAGTAAGATACTCTCATAATTCGCTTGTATTTGAGTGACATTATCAAAAACGGTAGTGTCATTATCATCCCCTATAATTCATTGTTCGAATGGACAAAAGGAGAAGAAGCTAGTTGTATAAAGTTAAGGCATGAGCCTAGGCTTAATAGATCTTGAGATACAAAATATTAGAATCTGAATATACAATTTGATTATCAATTCACTAATTAACAACGTTGTCAAGTGTTAAACTTCCTAAATTTGAACTTCTACTATTAAAATCTATAAAAGAAAACAGTAATACCACCATCTTTAGCCATTAATTATTATAAAATATACAAATGCACAACATATAAAAAGTACAATTAATAATAATACATATTACTTCGAAGAGATGCCAATATTTTAATTGAAAATTCATGTTTTCATTTAAGTTGGTCAATTTCAATTCCACCATCCTCTACTTTGGTCAAGTTATATACCACTTTTTAACTAATTATAATTACATGATAATAATAAAGTTATCATAACTTACAAAGTCTTGCTTTCACACATAAATCCATGATTGGTGCAAATTATGATGATCGACCCAATTTTTACACTTTACTCTCATTTCCTTAGACTGATCTACGTTTTTAAATAATATAAATGACATTTTGTATAAGATAATAATGGTAAATGGGAAAAAAAGGGAATACTAGAAGATTAGGTACAAAAAAATGAGACGTTATCCATTTTTGAGATATATGATTGGTCTAATTTTGACTTTTAACTCTTGTATCCTTTTGAATGATCTATCGTCTAAATAATATAAATGATAATAATATGTGGTAAGATAATAATGGTAAATGAAAAAGAAAACAAAAAAAGGTGTAATATGAGATTAGGCGCAAAAATGAGATCGACATGGTCCATTTGTGAGGGGTATAAATGTATGTATAATGTATCTATCTAGGTATTTATATAGGACATTCAACTATATATGGTAAATTATAATCCCATAATATTAAAGGAATACAAGCAAAGATGTTTATCAATTGACTCTCCTAGAAAATTAGCAATTATAAAGTTGTTTATTGAACGAAGATCAAATAAAACTCGATATCTATCATTAATACATATTTTTATCCTAAAATTTTTATCATCTTCAAATTTAACTTCCATTAATTTTATAATTTGATTACGCAAAAAAAATTCAAACAGAATGGAAGATTGAACTTACTAATTGGGTAAAATCTAAATTTACCACTACATGACGTTGTTAGTTAGCTAAGCCTACGGACTTTATCAAAGCGTCTTCATTACCGCCTACACAATATAGGAAAAATAAAAAATAATACACAAATTAGTAATTGATCATACAAAATTCAACGAAGTCATATAAACTACTCAAATTTGTACTCATCACATGACTCTTTTAGAAAAAAACAACGAAACAATGTTAAAGAGGAAATGCTTAATAACACTAATTTGCTTGGAAGTTGAATGATGTACATTAAAATTTGGTGACATCAATAATAATTAAGAAATAAACACATTCAAAAGTTGACATTCAAAAAAGAGGAAATGCTTAATAACACTAATTTGCTTGGAAGTTGAATGATGTACATGATAGGGTTTATCGCATACCCTAATCAAAGATAAATAACCCAGACTAGGCTAACAACAGATAAATGCAGTTAGGGGAGTAAGGGGTCGATCTCGGGGAGACGGGAGATACTTGTGAATAGTTGTGGTTAGAACTCTACCTTGGACGATTGGCAAATGTTTCTCACTAATTACTAAATAATAACAATGCAATAAAGAAAAGAATCTAGGGAAGTAGGTTCACACATGTAGATTAATATATTGATGAAATTGGATTTAAGATATGCAAATAATTCATTGAGCGTTCGTAAGAATGGTGTGTTCATTACAATCATAGATCAGATGGTCTAGCAGGCTTTTAGTGCGATTTACTAGGTCTTAATCCACTATGTCATGCTTTGTCTATTCAAATCTCGTATATCTACCTTGGAAAAGAATTCCACACTAGTCAAATGATTTTGGCCAAAAATCGATAACTATCGTTACAATCCAAACATGCATAGACACAACGTTTTAAAGGCACAATTTCTTTTATCCAATTATCATCTTTTAATTAATCTAACATGGCTATCCTACACCCTAGAAGGGTGACTACTTATGCATGATTAACAATGAAAAGGAAACTAAGATTATAAAACTAAGAATGATAAACATGATAAAGGAAATACTAAAAGAAAATGAAACTATAATGTAAAGACGAGAATAAAGATTACCGAAAAGGATGAGCAAAGATTGAAATGGAATAAGAACTTGAATAGGAAATGCAAACCCGGAAACTTGAATTCCAATTACAACTAGAACAACTACAATTGAAGAAAACTTAGAACTAGACTAAACTAAACTAGAGAAAACTAAAACTAAACTAAACTAAGAAAGAAGAAGAACTAAACTAAAGAGAAATGTAAGAAGAGAAGAGATGTTGTGTGAAGAGATGGATGATATGATATGAGGGCTAGAGCATCTATTTATAGTATTAGGGTTTCGTGGAGAAGAGGTCGGGCATTAAACACATAGGTCAAAAATAGGATGAAGGAGCCGCAATGCTCGAAGCAGCACACATACCCGATCGGGTACACACTTACCCGATCGGGTAAATCGTCTTCTGGAAGCCCTTGACTAACGCTTCATCTTCCTTTGCTTGACTTGACTTCCAACATCCCCCTTGACATATACAATCGGGTTTGTTGATAGGGTATGATGTAAAGCGATGAATTCTCCCGTCTAATTGATTGATCTTCCGACAACTACGAAACCGTCTTTGCTTCTTCTCTCTTTTGAATTAGTGAACCTTCTTGAAATGCCTTTCACTTGGGCAAGGTTGCTTCTTCAAATCGTCGGGTTCTAGGCAAATGCTCGAGAATATAGAAAAAGGGCGTAGAAATGTCACTTTCCCTACAAAACAGGTTAGAACATAGGAATTCACCTAGAAGACGATATTAGCTCATAAAGTGGCTTAACAAAGCTCAAATGACATACAAAACCGAGTTAAACTGGGGGTTAAAACCATACAAATATTCACTTTGTCAAATTCCCCCAAGCTAAACCTTTGCTTGTCCTCAAGCAAACATAACAAACAATACCAGGACAAGTGTTGCAAGCATTGGCTACTACACCATCAAGAAACAAATCTCAACGTAAAGCTTTGAAAACATAATGAATCATAACCCAAAAACAACGTGGGCAAGAATGATACATAAACATGGCTGAGATTTACATAACGGCGTAACACAAAGAATTTCACTATAGATTTTCGGCTCTTGCATGATCTGTTGACATATGGACTCTCACGGTACACTCGAACACTCAATGTATGTAAAAGGTGATTTCTTTATGTGTAAATGTTTTTGAGACACTCACCTATCTACGAATTATGAAAATGTGTCCGCAATCTAATATGGTAAACAATTCAAAACACAAGTCAAAGATCATAATGCACATAGAAAAGAAGCCGAAAAATAAGAAGGAGGCTTTGGGAAATGGGTGAAAGGTGGACAAATAGTTATGGTCATGTGAAGTTTAGAGTGAGCTAGCAACTGACCAATGATAAATGAATACTCAATCCAAACTTTCGGTCAATTCCCAAAAGACAAAAAAACGAAGCCAGAAGAAACAATTTGGCTTATTACACACGAAACACAAGGGTAAACTCCTTATATTGATTGAATTGACATTTTGAGGAGATACTCACAACTTTTTTTTTTTTTTTTTATTTCTTTTTCGATTTCTCTTTTTTCTTTTCTTTTTCTATTTCATTCATTTTTTTTCTTTTCTGAACATAACATCACTTCTTGTACATTTTCGTTCTCCCAAATTCACTTTGTCATATAAGAACAAATCTTCTCAAAAGAGCACCCATACACCATAGTCTAGCTACTAGCTCAAAAGGTAGGCAGTTTTTGTATGTAGCTATTTGTGAAGCATTTGTATGAAGGGGTTAATTTTGAGGTGTAATTCAAAGTGAAAAAGGCTTCAAATCTTAGTGAATCATGAATGCAATGCTTATAGAAATGAAATGAGAACCATACTTATGCGTTTTGACATGACACACATCACAAGGAGAACTACACACACCTAGATGAGACTGGTTATAGATGTACCAGTCTAAGGAGGTTCTACCTTACAATATATGTAACTTGCCAAATGTCAAGATCAAGCGTACTCATCTATAGATTCATTCTATGCCTACTGTGTACAAGACTTCCCCATGTATGCACAATTCAATAAATATTGAATCATTATCTTTTGAAAGCTCTAAGTTTGGGAAATATAACATGATAGCATAGTAAACAAGCAAGCAAAGCATGAAAAGCATTCAATTGTGTTCAGAAAATTTTTAAATTTTCTCAAAAATCTTCTTTTTCTTTTATTCAAAATTTGAAAAATGATAAACTAAAATGCAAAATGGGAAAATGCAATCCCTCCCCCAAGCTAAACATCACATTGTCCTCAATGTGAGCACAAAGACAAAATATGCAATGAGATGCTTAATGGGAAAAAGGAAAAAATGAAAGACGAGTGGAGCTTACTAGTCAGCGCGGACTCCCCCAAGCTAGTCTTTTGGACTTGACAAGGAAGGTCTTTATAGATTCTCTTCAAAAACTCTTTCATTTGCAAAATAAATCCTAACAACGAAAAAGGGAATATAAAAATAAAATGCAAAAAAGAAAAGGGAAAACAAAGGTTGCCTCCCGAGAAGCGCTGGTTTAACGTCTCGCTATACTCTTTATTAATGAAAATCATTCTTTGTGCCTTAAAAAACATGTCAATGCCCTTAGAAGTCGATCATATACCTACGCATGAGCTATACAAAAAACCTTGTTAAGCCATTGGACCAAAGATATAGGCATAAAATATGATGTAAGAATTGATATTATCTTTACATTGTGCAACTGACAAAACTTATAGATGACCACTGAACTGCTCCACCTTCGTCAGTGAGAGTGAGTAAAATGTTTAAGATCATGGAACAAACAATTAGTTCCCAAAATATCGTTAGTGGACTCTAATTGGGGGTAGGGTGAATCAAAGGATTGGGAATCAAAAATGGGTTGTTGATCCCACTTAATTTCAAAGCTACGTTCACAAAACCCGTATCACTTTCAAATAAATATGGAATATCTTTAGCGAAGGGATTTTCAAAGAAATTTGATGACTCGATCGACAACTCTCCATTGGAGTCACAAATGTGCTTAACAACATCCTTGTCTAAAGTCTCGGCTACCATATGGTCAATATCAATAATGGGGGTCTCAAAATTGTCAAATGGAACGACACTAAAGTGACTTTCAATAGAAAAGGTTGGACCATCATCATCGTCATCTATTAATTCATATGATTGGGGAGAATTAGACTCACATGGGGGACATGAAAAAGCACAGGAGAAAATAGACTCACATGGGGGGGCTGAAAAAGCATAAGGAAAATTGATTGGCTTACAAATTTTAAACATGGGTTCTTCCTTTTGCCCTTTGAGTATTTGAAGTTGAGCCCTGATTTCATTGATTTGCTCTTGGATTCTCAACCGCTGGTGCGTTTCATCCAGAGATTGGGATGCCATAAAGTCCAAGAAAATCCAAAGTTCCTTTCCTCTCTTCTGATAAAAACTTCCAGCACTCAATTGCATAGCCAGGCTATGACACTTAATGAGCATTCCATGAAGCACGACATCTCTCATATAGGTCTCATCAAGGGTATACCCAAGAGAGATAATATGGTTAGAATAGCTATAAAATCGGTCGAGGTATTCATGGAAAGGTTCATTCTCGCATTGTGGTGGTTGGAAATAGATAGTCATTGAGAGAAAAAAAATAAAGCAATCCTTTTGAAAGAAAATTTTCCTATTACTTGAAAAGAGTCACTACACTACAAGGAAAAAGTGAGAAAAATCTCAAGGAACAAGTGTTCCTTGACACAAAAGAAAAGAAGAAAAGAAAAAGACAAGGTAAAACTCTACTAATCACAAATAAACAAAACCGTGCTCCCCGGCAACGGCGCCAAAATTTGATAGGGTTTATCGCGTACCCTAATCAAAGATAAATAACCCAGACTAGGCTAACAACAGATAAATGCAGTTAGGGGAGTAAGGGGTCGATCTCGGGGAGACGGGAGATACTTGTGAATAGTTGTGGTTAGAACTCTACCTTGGACGATTGGCAAATGTTTCTCACTAATTACTAAATAATAACAATGCAATAAAGAAAAGAATCTAGAGAAGTAGGTTCACACATGTAGATTAATATATTGATGAAATTGGATTTAAGATATGCAAATAATTCATTGAGCGTTCGTAAGAATGGTGTATTCATTACAATCATAGATCAGATGGTCTAGCAGGCTTTTAGTGCGATTTACTAGGTCTTAATCCACTATGTCATGCTTTGTCTATTCAAATCTCGTATATCTACCTTGGAAAAGAATTCCACACTAGTCAAATGATTTTGGCCAAAAGTCGATAACTATCGTTACAATCCAAACATGCATAGACACAACGTTTTAAAGGCACAATTTCTTTTATCCAATTATCATCTTTTAATTAATCTAACATGGCTATCCTACACCCTAGAAGGGTGACTACTTATGCATGATTAACAATGAAAAGGAAACTAAGATTATAAAACTAAGAATGATAAACATGATAAAGAATTACTAAAAGAAAATGAAACTATAATGTAAAGATGAGAATAAAGATTACCGAAAAGGAAGAATCAAGATTGAAATGGAATAAGAACTTGAATAGGAAATGCAAACCCGGAAACTTGAATTCCACTTACAACTAGAACATCTACAATTGAAGAAAACTTAGAACTAGACTAAACTAAACTAGAGAAAACTAAAACTAAACTAAGAAAGAAGAAGAACTAAACTATAGAGAAATGTAAGAAAAGAAGAGATGTTGTGTGAAGAGATGGATGATTTGATATGAGGGCTAGAGCATCTATTTATAGTATTAGGGTTTCGTGGAGTAGAGGTTGGGCATTAAACACATAGGTCAAAAATAGGATGAAGGAGCCGCAATGCTCGAAGCAGCACACATACCCGATCGGGTACACACTTACCCGATCGGGTAAATCGTCTTCTGGAAGCCCTTGACTAACGCTTCATCTTCCTTTGCTTGACTTGACTTCCAACATCCCCCTTGACTTATACAATCGGGTTTGTTGATAGGGTATGATGTAAAGCGATGAATTCTCCCGTCTAATTGATTGATCTTCCAACAACTACGAAACCGTCTTTGCTTCTTCTCTCTTTTGAATTAGTGAACCTTCTTGAAATGCCTTTCACTTGGGGAAGGTTGCTTCTTCAAATCGTCGGGTTCTAGGCAAATGCTCGAGAATATAGAAAAATGGCGTAGAAACGTCACTTTCCCTACAAAACAGGTTAGAACATAGGAATTCACCTAGAAGACGATATTAGCTCATAAAGTGGCTTAACAAAGCTCAAATGACATACAAAACCGAGCTAAACTGGGGGTTAAAACCATACAAATATTCACTTATCAGTACATTAAAACTTGGTGACATCAATAATAATTAAGAAATAAACACATTCAAAAGTTGACATTCAAAGGGTTTTAGATAATGAGTTGTTTTATATAATCTTTATAGTGATGAAAATAATTGTAAAATTAGTATGGGAGATGATTGGGGTGATGGTTTTGACATTCAAATGGTTGTAGATAATGAATTATTTTATAAAATATTTATGAAGATAACAATTAATTGCATAGTTAATATGAGAGTTGAGGGTGATGGTTAATATATTTCGGAATTAGAAAAGTCGGTAGTGTTAGTGTACTAATGTATGTAAAACAATGGATGAAGACTTATGAGGTTTTGGCATTCAAATGGTTGTAGATAATGAACTATTTTATAAAATATTTATGGTGATAACAATTAATTGCAAAGTTAATGTGAGAGTTGAATAGGGTGATGGTTAATATATTTCGGAATTAGAAGAGTCGGTAGTGTTATTGTACTAATGTATGTAAAAACAATGGATGAAGGCTTATGAGGTTGCCACATGGCATTTTAATACTACTCAATCTACCCTTTTTATATTATTGTATAGATGGTTGTAGATAATGAACTATTTTATAAAATATTTATGGTGATAACAATTAATTGCAAAGTTAATGTGAGAGTTGAATAAGGTGATGGTTAATATATTTCGGAATTAGAAGAGTCGGTAGTGTTATTGTACTAATGTATGTAAAAACAATGGATGAAGGCTTATGAGGTTGCCACATTGCATTTTAATACTACTCAATCTACCCTTTTTATATTATTGTATAGATATAGATTCTTATATGATTCTCCTATACACATCTTTCTCACACTACAACTTGAATAAGTTGTGCTTTAAACTAAGTTCATCAAAAATCTAATAACCTCATATTATTACTAAAGGTAGTAATGAACATATTAGATACATGTTTTAAGGGATCCATTTATTTTATCTAGTATTATAAAATAAGTGGAGATTTGGGATAGTCTAGGTGCATCCAAAACAAAGTGCTTCTACAGTTGGAGCATAGGAAGTTCATCCCTTGATTGAATAGCTCAAGAACAAGAATATGAAGTAGTCCTATTCTTGTGCCCTATCACATCCTAAAGCAATATGAGGAAATCAATTTTCTTCTCTATTTTGTTTCGTTTTGTTTGCATGCACTAGATCTAAGATAACTAATTAAAGAGTTAATTAGTCATACTTATAAAACTCATGCTAAAGATGTCCTAACCCGACAGACACATGTTACTGATATCACATCTTAGATTACTGACTAACTACACGAGTAACGTACAATTATTAACCAAAATAATCTTAACAAGGAAGCTAGACCCACATATATCCCACACAATTATAATTCATCATTCTCCCTGCTAACATGAAGACAAACGCCAAAGCCATTACCTTTGAAACTACCTCTTCACTCAACTATATCAATCGTCCAGTTAATATTATAGTCTCCTTATAACTTTCTCAACTCCAACCACGACTAGTCTTCCTCTATCCACGCATCACTCCCCTCAAAACGAGCCACAAGGTACTAAAACCATTATCTCAAGATAGCTACCAAATTTAACAACAATAAGCTCTCGCATTCCCTTTTGAGACTTAAATAGCTCTCATTCTTATTTTAGTCCTACATCTTCATGAAAGGTTCCACTAATAACTAACAACTCTATCTGGATATTCATTCCTAATTTCTCATTTTAAATCTCTTGTCTCTCCATTACATCAACCCAACACTTCCGGCCGCCAAATTCTATAATAACGATATTCTATCAATACCTCACCAAATACCAATACATCTCACACAAGCAACAACTCAGAGTATTTCCAAAGCCATAAATGATTCCACCAAACTTTCCACAACATTCTCTTCGATTATTAACCACTAAATGTCCACAAATGATTATTCGCCAATATATATCATATTCTTTTATCACAACATCGTCCATCTTCTCATTCGAAGCTACAACCACCTTCCCTTCTTATTTCTTATTGAACGATGCCCTTTGCATCTCTAATATTTACCCCAATATATAATCCTCCAAATATTCCTCTTCCACTTGTCTCTTTCCAATTCATAATTCCCAATACAAATCACTTCATGAATTCATAATTATCATTCCATTTACGCTATTCTATTATTTCAATTACTCCTTTGCTTTACCAATTCGCTATTTATACTTCTTCTAGTTCACACCAATTACAATTACTCATTATCCCGAAGGTTCACTCTCACTATCTAGTCCCTTAATAACGACTACCTTCTTATTACTTCAAGATTCCAAACTCAACAACACGTCGCCACTCCCTTCTAATCATACGCCATAATCAATTTCTTTATCACACTATTTTCCTTAATTTGCTACTAACAAGCTCATACAATAAACAAAACTCATCACATTTTATAATCATCTATCCTTAGCATACCTCAAAACCATGCTTACCTCATATCATACTTCCCAAAGTATTTCATCGCCAGAATCTTCTCTTAATAACCCGAATGTCTAGAAAAACAATTACATCCAAGTCTCATTTACACATCAAGCGAACTAATCTCTCTAGGTACCATCATCATTACATTCTCTTATATCGCTCCTCGCCGCACATTTTCCTCAATCAACTAATACATTCTTATTTTGCTCAGTATTTAGCTCATATTCCCATTATAACCATTTATATCTCTCTTATAAATCCTCATTTAATACATTAACAGTATCGCATTATTATTCGACCATATACGCACACAACTCTACATATTGCTCCACACACAACAATCATTAAGCATCTCATATCACAAAACTGATTCTCCCGCTCACAAGGCTCATAAATTTATCCATCTTAATTATTTATGACCATATGTACCTCTCTTAGAAACCACACAATCATAGGGAACAATATTCGCTTTATAAAACCCGTCAAACTCATTCACGAAGACCAATATATATTCAAACACATATCCATGTTACATTATGACGCATCACGATGACGCCTCCTCCACCTATTCTAAATACGGAACAATTAAGTACATAACTTAACACAACAATACATTGACAAAACAGATTCACAACTCACCCACTGTGACGAAGCCACTCGGTCGAGTTCAACACACACGAATACAAGACACTCTGTCGAATACACACTCTACTCGGTCGAGTACGACGCACTCGGTCGAGTACACACTGTACTCGGTCTAGTACACACCCCTGTAACCATCAAGAATTCAAAATTTAAGATACTCGGTCGAGTGCAAAGTGCACTCGGTCAAGTACCCTTCACTTGATCGAGTTCCCAAATGCACTCGGTCGAGTGCGACGGATTTCACAGCAATGACCAGGTTTCGTAAAACGCACATATCTCCCTCAACTCTAAGTCAATTCCGGCTAATGACCTACCGTTAGAACAGAAACAGGACAAGCTATCACCTCCACTTAGAATTACATCAATATCATGTCTAGAACTCAAGTTACGACAATTTAAAGACGGACATCCAATATCGAACTTCATACAATTCAGATTTTTGTTACCACAGAAATTACCACTCATCCACATACCTTATATCGCATAAAAGACCATAATTCACAACCACTTACATGTTATCATCATCTCAACATATCAATATCAATTAAATCAAAAACATACTCCATTCAAACATGTTATACTCATATCTCATCACCATTCATATCAAATTCATCACATTCCATACTCATATTTCATCCCCACTCCATATCAAATTCACCAGTCAACATGGTAATCACATCATTGATTTTAGGCCAGCCTTCAACCAAGTCCCATCTTTTGAGCTTATTCAAGATAGGGGAGCTGATGTGACCAAATCTCTTGTGCCATAGACAAGGATCATCTAACGTTACTTTCATGCATGTAAAAGATTTAATATGAACATCATTCAAACCAATCATATATACATTCCGTTTATGATGTCCTTCAAGTATAACCTTACTAGTACCTTAAATTAAGATGCGATAAATATCTGAGTGAAAAACAACTTTGTTACCTTTGTCACATAATTGAGATATACTGAGTAGGTTATGCTTGAGACTACTTACTAAATACACATCACTAATTGAATGAGAAGAAGATACACTAATCTTACCAACACCAATGACTTTACCTTTCTTGTTGTTTCCAAAGGTGGCCTTACCTCCATCAATAGGATCAAGTGAAAGAAATAAGTTTTTATTTCCGCTCATGTGCCTTGAGCAACCACTATCAAGGTACCATAAGTTATTTTCTTTCACAGCCACCTGCAAGATAATTTAAATACAATTCTTTGGTACCCAAGCGAGGTTGGGTCCTTTAATGTTAGTTACCCTAAATATCATATCTTTTCTAACCCAAACTTGTCTTATTATATTTTTCTTAGGGTTGGGTCTATTTGGAGATGTCTTGGTCTTTTAGTGTTGTCTAGGTTCATCTGATGGTTGCCTCTTGGGTTGTTGCCTTTCCTTAGGCAAAATGAATTTCTACTTATAGGAAAACGTCATATCGTAGAACCATCGATGTTCGTTATTTATGACTTCTTCTACAAGGGATCAAGGATTAGGACACATATCCTCTTCCTCTTGTGTGTTAGAGCCTCTGACAAAGTTCATGTTTTTATTTAGATAAGGTTACTATGTAGAATTTGAAAATGCACAAGGTTACTATGTAGAATAACCCAATATTTATTGTCAACTTCCCATGATAATTTTCATTACAATCAAAATTATACCGCGGATAAATAACATTTAAGGTCATGTAAAAACTTTCGAAAATTGAAGATCAAAATAGCATTATATTATGTACATAATATTCTTCTGTAGTTCGACTTGTATATAAACTATTTAGAGTTATAATTAACTTGTAGACAATGTTCTATGTTTTGTGTTGTGTTGTTTACTTTATTACCAACCACTATTTTTTTATAAGTCGAAATAAGCGGAATTTGTAAAAAATGCCACGTGTGAGCAATAATATATTTATGTGGATAATAATTTAGGGCGATGATAACGCCACAACTCTTTTAGTTAATGACATTCAAATTATGAGAGAGTGAATAGTAAGATACTCTCATAATTCGCTTGTATTTGAGTGACATTATCAAAAACGGTAGTGTCATTATCATCCCCTATAATTCATTGTTCGAATGGACAAAAGGAGAAGAAGATAGTTGTATAAAGTTAAGGCATGAGCCTAGGCTTAATAGATCTTGAGATACAAAATATTAGAATCTGAATATACAATTTGATTATCAATTCACTAATTAACAACGTTGTCAAGTGTTAAACTTCCTAAATTTGAACTTCTACTATTAAAATCTATAAAAGAAAACAGTAATACCACCATCTTTAGCCATTAATTATTATAAAATATACAAATGCACAACATATAAAAAGTACAATTAATAATAATACATATTACTTCGAAGAGATGCCAATATTTTAATTGAAAATTCATGTTTTCATTTAAGTTGGTCAATTTCAATTCCACCATCCTCTACTTTGGTCAAGTTATATACCACTTTTTAACTAATTATAATTACATGATAATAATAAAGTTATCATAACTTACAAAGTCTTGCTTTCACACATAAATCCATGATTGGTGCAAATTATGATGATCGACCCAATTTTTACACTTTACTCTCATTTCCTTAGACTGATCTACGTTTTTAAATAATATAAATGACATTTTGTATAAGATAATAATGGTAAATGGGAAAAAAAGGGAATACTAGAAGATTAGGTACAAAAAAATGAGACGTTATCCATTTTTGAGATATATGATTGGTCTAATTTTGACTTTTAACTCTTGTATCCTTTTGAATGATCTATCGTCTAAATAATATAAATGATAATAATATGTGGTAAGATAATAATGGTAAATGAAAAAGAAAACAAAAAAAGGTGTAATATGAGATTAGGCGCAAAACTGAGATCGACATGGTCCATTTGTGAGGGGTATAAATGTATGTATAATGTATCTATCTAGGTATTTATATAGGACATTCAACTATATATGGTAAATTATAATCCCATAATATTAAAGGAATACAAGCAAAGATGTTTATCAATTGACTCTCCTAGAAAATTAGCAATTATAAAGTTGTTTATTGAACGAAGATCAAATAAAACTCGATATCTATCATTAATACATATTTTTATCCTAAAATTTTTATCATCTTCAAATTTAACTTCCATTAATTTTATAATTTGATTACGCAAAAAAAATTCAAACAGAATGGAAGATTGAACTTACTAATTGGGTAAAATCTAAATTTACCACTACATGACGTTGTTAGTTAGCTAAGCCTACGGACTTTATCAAAGCGTCTTCATTACCGCCTACACAATATAAGAAAAATAAAAAATAATACACAAATTAGTAATTGATCATACAAAATTCAACGAAGTCATATAAACTACTCAAATTTGTACTCATCACATGACTCTTTTAGAAAAAAACAACGAAACAATGTTAAAGAGGAAATGCTTAATAACACTAATTTGCTTGGAAGTTGAATGATGTACATTAAAATTTGGTGACATCAATAATAATTAAGAAATAAACACATTCAAAAGTTGACATTCAAAAAAGAGAATAAGTAAACCAAGGGTATCCTTAACCTCACATATCTTCCTCCATGCCCATTTGTGGAACCAGTTTTAAGAGTATCCTTAACCTCACATATCTTCCTCCATGCCCAGGAACTATTAGTATTAAGAGAATAAGTAAACCAAGGGGATCTCTTTAAGTAAATATTATCAACCCATTTAATCCACAGGTGGTCTTGCTTACAAGCAAGCCACCAAACTAATTTTCCTATTGCAGAAATATTCCATTGATGACTATCAATCAGTCCCAATCCACCAGTCTCCTTACTCCAACAAAGCACATTCCATGAAACTAAAGGAGCCTTGGAATATTTGCCAATCCCCTCCCACAAGAAGTTTCTGCATAAAGCCTTAATCTTATCCATCACCCCCATTGGTAGCACAAAAATCTGAGTCCAGTGATTATGTATAGTGGATAGGACAGACTTTACTAGAATAAGTCTACCAGAATAAGAAAGCTTTCGACAGTTCCACCCTCCTAAACCAGTCGACTTCATGTCAAAAAGATCACACATGCTCACTACATATTGGAAAGGCCTGACTTCCTCTTCCTTAACAGGTTTCCCCAATGTCTAATTCACATACAGGACATTATTGAAGTCTCCCAAGACAACCCAAGGACCAGAAATAACAAAATCCATCAAAGCATTCCACAAAGGCTGTGACAACCCTCGCGAATGCGGAAATATAAAACAAACAAGCATGTGAATTATATAGCGGAAATATGAAGTTTTAAAAAAAAACTTTTATACATGCAAGGAAAGAATACGAGGAATGTCAAAATATTACAAACTAAGTACGGAATACAACAAAGAGACGGAGTCTCTCAAAATGTTAACGAAGAACAAGTATTTAGCAAACTAGCTAAAATCGTCTAGAGGTATTTTAATGCAGGGACAACGCCCGCTAGCTCACACCCGAACCCAAAATAGTCAAGCAAAAAGCCATCCATGCAAGCAACCTGTTCATTCATGAAAAACATGAACGCCACAATCAGTGGGGAGTAACTCCGGGTTCTCCCAGCCATATCACCTTAAACGTACATATAATGAAATACAAAAGTAAAATCATGCATATATAGATATACATGTGAGTTACAATAAGAATAGATAGGCAATCCAATATATAACGATAAGAGCATATAGAATACAAATCCGAATCCATCATGTGATACAAAGACGCGGGGAAGACACTCTTAGGCAACCGAATACGCTCACTAGGGCTTGCATCTCACCGTTAGCGGTATAAGTTTGATAAGATTGAGACTCGACAGACAACCAAGTCAAGTCATGCGATGATCACAGTAAATCCAACATATTATCATCCATTCACGAACCAAGACATTGACGGTGTCAAATCATGCAATGACCATGAACAATATCATGAAATCACGCATTCAAAGACGACACAAGACGACATCTCTCACGGGAAATGAAACGCACTAGCATCGTGTACATGGCAAGTATGATTAACAGGCGTTCACGGATGACATTTCCCTCAACTCATACACGATGACATTTCGTATATGTAGACTAATTTCCTCCTGGTAGGACGACGATAATAATACGGTCCTAGTCTAAACCTGGTCAGACTCTCGGAATAAATCATGTTCCGATTCGACACGCGATGACGTTTCGCATCCAAGACTCGGTCTTACAATATATATGCCGAGTACCCCAAATTCGGTAGATCAATTCACGAAAGAGGCGGAAAACGAGCTCAAGCCTCATAACATGCGGTACGCTACATGCAAATAACACCACCTCGCAAGTACACCACATTTGACGGCCGGGTCGATCAACGCAATGCGTTCAACTCCCAACAACGTCGTCGTATGCCCACTAACACATGCATTTAAGCAGTAGGATACCTCTCCGTTCCGACATTCCAGCCTTACGAACGGGAAGGTAACCAAGGGAATGAGAGTACAAAGCACAAGACAAAATAGTGCTCAAACCGTATCATTTGTAAAAACCGACTCAAAGTGGGACATATCAAAAACCATCACAAAACATGAGAATATGGCAATATATAAATGTAAATATGATAAACATGAATCGATACATGATACATAAGCATTAGAACAAGTTTAAGAAGCATAATAAATAAAAAACATAGATAACTCTCCAAAACAACAAGTTTGGAAACTAACTAAAACAAGGGTTCACTGCAAACTGTAATAACTAGAGTTCTAGACATGAAAATACAGAAATTCAAAGTCGAGGTGATAGCTTATCCTCTTACGGTTCCAACGAATGGTCACACGCCCAAAACAAGCAAGTAACAAAGGAGATATGATCATTCTACCAAAAAGGGTCAGTGCAGTGAAACTGCACAAGTCACGACCGTGACTTGTATTTCACGACCGTGAGATGTGTGACCAAATCACCCGAGAACCTTCAACATAAATTCAATCCTTTTATTTCCAATTCTCATAATTCCTCTCTAATAACTATCAACAATCAATATTCATCATCAACAATCATCAAACAACAACAATCATTATCCATAACATAATTCCTAACTTACTTATCGTATTCTAAATACGACTCCTAGCATATAAAGCATGTAAAACACGTAAATGATACCGAGTAACCCTTCACCGTTACCTTTTCGCGTCTTTAAACGGTTACTAAGCTTTCCTAATCTCCACCTACATAATATTAGATAATAAAAGATGAATATCATTCACCTTGAGAAAGACGGAAAATTTAAAAAGCGAGAAAGACGGTAATTTTCTTACCAATACGGATAGAGGAAGCTAAGAGGGGAAGAATAAGACGAACTTACGTGAATTCCGACAAGAAACGAGGGAGCTACGATCATCCAAAGATTGGATCAAAGAGGGAGGCAAGGTTTTTGGTGTTTATGGTGAGGAAGAAGAAGGAAATGAATTGTGAGGAAATGAATTAGGTTTAGGGTTTAAGGGAGTATATGTAGGGTGAGTCGGAAAAGTCAACGAAAGTCAAAGAAGGCTCAAAAGTCAAGAAAAGTCAAAGACGCCTTAAGACGGGATTCTCATGGAATCTCGCGAAAATTCCAAATACGAACTCGGAAATTCTAAATTCGACTCGAAACTTTAAATTCTAAATTAAAACTTAAATTTGCTGAAAAGATTTCGTAAAATATTTCTACTAGAAAAATAGGGTACATTTCCGGGTGTTACATAATCTAAAGTTTATTTCGTCCATGACAATTCATGACGATCATATTAAATGCAATAAATGCTTGGGTAGTGAAGATACCATTTATTCATTTATTCCAACTTTGTGAATTGGTTTTTCCTTCCATCCAACGTTATTCCTAATAACATGAATTCATCTACTTACATGTCTAGATCTCTATCTAGTGTTGGGCTCTTTAACTTGAAAGATGCTCCCACTCGTTATCATGATAACTGATAGGTTTTTAGGTGAAATGATCTACCATTAGCTCCTTGTAAGCCACCTTATCCTCATCATAATGTACTAGGTCTCTATTTGTAGAATTTTTAATGATTGACTCTTCAATCATCCTTATAGTTATTCGCTTCTTATTTAACAATGGTATGCCTAGGATTTCGACAAATCCTTATAAATTTGGAAATTTGGGTATGTGTAAACTTTACCACATATCAAAATTTTCTCTACCAAACACAAGAAAGAATCCCTAGTTCTCCTTGAGAACCCTATGTATATTCTTGTAGGCTCTCCAATGACACTCACGTGGATTGATTTTTAATAGGCGTGTCATGCTCCTAGCATACAATTTATTTAGGTACGTGCATGTAATGGCATACATGATTGGCCTAATGGCGGAAACATTAGTACTCATGTGATCAACAAATCTCAGGTTCAGTGGATGACTATGACCTTTTCATTGTGATCCCATTTTCATCAATATAAATAACCTATTTATCTTGTTGAAATAGATAAAGGATCTTATCGATATAAGACACTTTTCTAAATGTCAAGCTAAAATCTTCTATTCCACAATAGATATTGATTTTAGTATACATGTGGCCCTCTTTCATACAATATTTAAATCCAACCACTCGTTTCAAAAAGGTAATATGAATACGTCACTCACAATGAGTGATAAGTCATTCACGTGGAAACCAATTTCTCCCACTGAACTTTATGTCTTTACATGATAACCTTAACTCCCACTTAACTTCATGTCTATACATGACTTTTCGACAATTCGAGTGAAACTTTTCTTATATTTCATAATAGAAAAGCTCATCATAACCTCTTGGTAGATACCATAGGCTTGTGTCATGTACGCATCCCATTCCAAATTCCTATTTGGACATGTGATTTTGTTGTGTATCTTGTACACACCTATTATGAGGTATTTTACTGATGATTTGGATCTAAGTATATTTACGCATTAACTTAGCTTTTGCAGACCTCTTCATGTCTATCCATGCAACTATAATTGGACAACTTCAAATAAAACATCTTCACGTCTATCGAATGATTTATTATTGGACAACTGCAAATACATCATTCCTTTGCATAGATTCCATTTAGTTTCATAAGTCTCTTATCTTAGAAAATCGAATTTTTAAAATTTCTAGGTACTTCCACTTCATAGATCATAGTCATATTATATCAAGAACATTTTTTGTTGGTCTCGTCACTAGTCTAAGGATTAACCTAAGAACCCTTTGTTTTGGTCTCCTAACTAGTCTTGAGTCTAACCTAAGAACATTTTCTTTTGGTTTCCTCACTAGTTTCTAACTAGTTTTACGTTGTGGCTTATTTTCTCCCACTCTATAATACAACTATTTTCTTTAAAGATAGCCTTATGAGTCACAATCAATTTTGTACTCATACTCGTGAGGGAGGTAGAAGTATCACAACACGACCTTAAGTGATCTACTAAAGACTTTATTGTAAAGACATCGAATCTTAGCTTCGAGATAGACTAGTTCTATAAGCTAAAGAGGTGGACTCATATTCATGTCAAATACTATCTTTACAAGTGGCGTGGCCAATTGGTTTTGTAGATAACCTATTGTGAGTTCAGTAACTCAGTTTGACTTAACAATTGATCTTTCAAAGTGACAATCGAATTCTTAGCTTTTTATTATAATGATCCAATCATCATAATACTTATATGATCAATTTGAGTTGATATAATTTATGTTATTAGTGCAAGTAGAGTATAATGACAAGTATTAGAACGAAAAAGTTTCAACAAACCGAGTGACTTGGGTTGAAAACCAAGTCACTAAATCCAATCACAACTAATGTCAATAAAAGGAAATAAAAAAATTTCCATGTCAAACAAGGAAATTATAAAAGTTCTAAAAACAATGTCTCAAAATACATCCAAAATTCAAAATGAGGCCAAGCTTCCCAAGGTCTTGAATCATGGGTGGCTACCTTAGCTTCACTTGAAGAGCCTTCTTAGGCTTGCTTGTCCTTGTCTTTATCCTTTCTAGGATGCCCTAATTACAATTAAAAAGGGTAAGAATCACAACTCTTATCTATATACCAAAGTTGAGATCATAACATAAACGATACGGATAAATATTTACCTACTGGAACAATCGTTCCAGTTTTAAGATTTCCAAGATACCTAGAGCACTTCCACTTCCAATGGCCTATGCCATTACAATAATGGCATTTGTCCTCATTGGAGGCACCCTTCTTGGGCATGGGTGAGCTATTCTCAATAGCTTTACCTATTCCCTTGAAGGTGGAGGGCTTCTTCCCTTTACTACCACCTTTCTTGAACTTACCTTTACTCTTATTATTAATATGGAGCACATCCTTCTAGGTGCTAACATTTAGCCCCATGTCTCTCTCATCTTGCACAAGCATCTTGTGTAATTCATGAAAAGAAGTTTTCATGTTCTGCATGTTGTAGTTTTTGTAACACCCTCGAATTTGCGGAAAGATAAACAAGTAATTTAAATAAATAAAAGATGAGAATATGTTTTTAATAGGTTCACTTTAGTGAAAATCGGTAAATTTTAAAACCGGAACCTACTATTAAATATATTCGTCATAACAAAGGTGTCTTAAAGAAAAAGGTTCATAACAAAAGGAAATAATATTATACATAAGAATTATCCAAAACGGTAGACATATCTCCCGTATAAATACGAAAATAAAAGAGTGTATAATAATATACAATCCTAAAGAACCGAATATAGGTCCAAGGTAAATACTTCGCTCGCTAGCTCGTCAATGTACCCAAGTATGCATCACAAACCTGCCAACCGCATTAATATAAACACGGAAGCCACAGTCAGTGGGGAGTAACTCCGAGTTCTCCCAGCCACGAAATGTCGAGTTTAATAAAACATGAATAACATAAAAGAGATGTATATGGAAAATACAAAACCTTAACATATGCGATATGCTTTTCATGTTATGAAACAATTAACTAACATATAACTTAGCATATGCTTTTCATGTGAATTAATTAACAACCTATATCACGAGGTAGGGAAGCTGGAATGCAAGCTCAGAGGTTACCTTTAAAACATGGCCATGATACACTCAACCCTAATCATACAAGATATCATGTGAATCAGTTAACAACCGGTAATCCAAAGTCTATCAACCTTAGCCGGCTTGCATCTCACCTTCTAAGATTCATAGAATCATCAAACATGAAAGACCAATACCTCTAGAAACAAGCATAAGTTCTTAGCACGGCCGATAGTCGACTTCTGTAACTCGAGGCTATACCACAAGGTAGGAAAACATCCTAGTCCTAAACTGATCAGACCTAGCGACAACAGCTAATCCATTCCCCGTCCCATGACCAAAAGTACATGAGAATCTCTACTAGGCAACCCCCTAAGCAGAGTTGGCTAGTACTTAAGCTGGCTCCATTCCCAAAGTGGAAGCAATTAAGCGCCATGCCCCGACTTGGATATAAACCCACCAAGCCGAGACACAAAAGCTATCAACAAGTGAACATATACTCGTTAAAGATACTAAGGCCTATCAATGTCATGGTCCAAGCTACTCATTTAGAATTAGAATGGTCAAGACGCCATATATACTCATAATTCTCTATGGGTACTTAGTCAACACGACATATATCATACAAACAAACAGTCACGGGAAAAACTTCCTATCATGTGACTAATTGCATATAAATCATATTCAAATATCATATCGCCTTATAACTACTAAGGCTCATTCATTCATTCATTAAATAAAAACCTTACTTGAAGACAAATCCCCGACCCGAGTCCCGCGACGGGTCATCAGTCAAAACGGGGCTGACTATATCTTAGTTTGACCAAACCCGTTTGGTCAAACCGGCTAGAAACAGAGTCTTTACCATTTAGACTTGAACATAAAATCATCATATTCATTTCATGCTATTTTATTCCAACGTCTAACATGTGAATTATTAAATCTTACGAAACCCGCTTGACTCAAAGGATATCCTATTAAACTACAATCTCATATTATAATTTCTAACATGTGAGAAATAATAATATTATGAAAACCTTTTAATTAAATAATTTACTTATTTAAAATTTCCCACTTGCTAAATATTACAAAACACGATAAAATAACAATAAACTCAAAAACCGTCACAAATCCAAAGGGAGGACTCACGACCTGTTTTGGGCTGTTTTGGTCGACTTTTCTAAAACCGTTTCTTAATATTTCCCGCATGCTTAACATATTTAAAACCCGTCAAAACAACAACAAAACAATCAAGTATCGACACAAGCCCAAAGGGCCAACCACGGACCAATCCAGACCGGACTGGACCGGCCTGAACCGGGCTGAACCGGCCGGTTTTCAGCCACCACACACGGCCACCATACACGGCCAACATCAACCACCACTCTAAATTATTTCTAACATGTTTTAATTAATAACATCCATTTTAACAAACAATTCAACCATCATTCATACTAAAAATTATGATTATGAACAATTCATCCAAATATGTCAAGAACACTAAACATGTTAAAAGTTCATACAACATAAGAATAATAACTACTTATCATGTTACTACTAAAAACCATAAATAACAATAACATAAACAAAAACAAAAGTATGTAACATTAATTCGTCGAGTAACTCGGAATCGTTACCTTAGCTAGCACAAAAACATGTAGCACCAAAATAAGAACGAAAAACCCGTCTACTAATCTTCTTCTAATATTAACGAGTCACCAAACTCGTCTTCATAATCTTCTCCTATAAGAAATGACAAAAATAACATTATTAGAATTTAAAACTTGATTTCAACAATTAAAGTGTTGAAAACGATTTTGTCGGAATTGGAAATAAAACGTACATGGAGATGAAGAGCGGAGAGGAGACTCTAGAAATATAAGTTAGGACGGATTTGACCAAGTAACGAAGGTTTTGTGACGATTTTGCTCAAGAACGATCAAGAACGCTCAAGAACACGAAGAACGATTATGATTATATTAAAGAAGGTATTAATTAGATATTAAGTTGATTTAATGTAAAATGAAAGGATAAGTAGTGAGTAAGAGTGGAGTGTGTGCCGTGTAAATATAGGGGATTAATGGAGTCGGGTTTTGAAATTGTTGTTACGGGATTGACTCGGGTTTTATAATTATATTATGGTAATTAATTAGATATTATTAGGTTTAATGATAGTTTAATCAAATATCTAGATATTAATTAGATATTATGTTATTGTAAT
>JAIUZE010015593.1:0-47142 GCA_022085475.1 Heliosperma pusillum
GTTCTTATCTCAACGGTCAATAGTCGACTCTTAACTCGAGTCTATACCACAAGGTAGGAAAACATCCTAGTCCTAGACTGATCAGACCTAGCGACAACAGCTAACCCATTCCCTGTCTCATGCCCAAAAGTACATGAGAATCTCTACTAGGCGACCCCCTAAGCAGAGTTGGCTAGTACTTAAGCTGGCTCCATTCCCAAAGTGGAAGCAATTAGGCGCCATGCCCCGGCTTGGTATCAAAATCCCAGGCCAGTGACACAAAAGTTATCAAGCTGTGAACATATACTCGTTAAAGATAGTAAGGCCTATCAATGTCATGGTCCAAGTTGCTCATTTAGAATTAGAATGGTCAAGACGCCATATAATCATAATTCTCTATGAGTACTTAGTCAACACGACATATATCATACAATTAAACAGTCACGGAAAAACTTCCTATCATGTGACTAATTGCATATAAATCACTTTCAAATATCATATCGCCTCATATCTACTAAGGCTCATTCATTCATTCATTAAATAAAACCTTACCTGAAGACAAATCCCCGACCCGAGTCCCGCGACGGGTCGTCAGTCAAAACGGGGCTGACTAGATTGTAGTTTGACCAAACCCGTTTGGTCAAACCGGCTAGAAACAGAGTCTTAGCCATTTAGGCTTGAACCTAAGAACATCATATTCATTTCATGCTATTTTATTCTAATTTCTAACATGTGAATTATTAATTCTTACGAAAACCCGCTTGACTTAAAGGATATCAAATTAACCTATAATCTCATGCTATAATTTCTAACGTGTGAGAAATAATAATATTATGAAAAACCGTTTAATTAAATAATTTATTTATTAAAATTTCCCACTTGCTAAATATTACAAAACATGTTATAATAATAACACTAAACTCAAAACCGTCACAAGCCCATAAGGGGGACTCACGGCCTGTTTTGGGCCGAGACTAAACCGGTCTGAACCGGGCCCACGGGCTGGTTTGGGCCTGTTTTGGTCAATATTTCTAAAATCGTTTCTTAATATTTCCCGCATGCTTAACATATTTAAAACACGTCAAAACAACAACAAAACAATCAAGTATCGACACAAGCCCAACGGGCCAAATCACGGCCAACCCAGACCGGACCTGGACCAGGCCTGAACCGGCCTGGTTTGGGTCGGTTTCCAGCCACCTTACACGGCCACCCTAACAAAAACCCCAAATTTATTCCTAACATGTTTTAATTAACAACCATCCATTTTAACAACCAATTCAACCATCATTAATGCAAAAGTTATGATTATGAACAAATCATCCAACATGTCAAAAACATTAAATATGTTAAAATCTCATAAAACTTAATAATAATAACAACCTATCATGTTACTACTTAAAAACCGTAAATAACAATAACATAACATAACCAATAAAAACATATGTGACATTAATTCGTCGAGTAACTCGGAATCGTTACCTTAGCTAGCACAAAATCAAATAGCACCAAAATAAGACCTAAGAACCCGTCTACTAATCTTCTTCTAAAATATACGAGTCACCAAACTCGTCTTCATAATCTTCTCCTATAAGAAATGACAAAAATAACATTATTAGAATTAAAACTTGATTTCAACAATTAAAGTGTTGAAAACGATTTTGTCGGAATTGAAAATAAAACGTACATGGAGATGAAGAGCGGAGAGGAGACTCTAGAAATATAAGTTAGGACGGATTTGGCCAAGTAACGAAGGTTTTGTGACGATTTTGCTCAAGAACGATCAAGAACGCTCAAGAACACGAAGAACGATTATGATTATATTAAAGAAGGTATTAAGTTGATTTAATGTAAAGTAAAAAGATAATTAGTGAGTAAGAGGGGGAAGGTTTGGGCCGTGTAGTTATAGAGGATTTCGGGAGTCGGGTTTTGAACTTGTTGTTACGGGATTGACTCGGGTTTTATAAATATATTATGGTAAATATTTAGATATTATTAGATTTTATGTTTGTTTAATCAAATATCTAGATATTATTAGATATTATGTTAGTTTAATCAAAAGAAAGGAAAATATCTAATCCTAAGAGTACAAGAGGAAGTAGGCGTGTGGAGTAAGGAGAAATCGGGCCAGTTTAAGCGATTTGCGTAATTTAAACTGACAGATTGATAAAGTTACAAATATCTTAGATATTTGTATTAGTTTAATCAGGTTTAATCAAAAGATCTAAAATGCGGGAAAAAGAGTGCTTTGGGCGTGGGGTCCACGTAGGAGTCGGTTTCGGGTTTGTTTCGGGACTTAAGTTGACTCGGGAATAGTTAAATGAATTTCTGGGTTAAACCGTAAAACCTACTCTTTAATTCCGAATAAATTCAAAATAATTATATTAAATTATAATAAATTCAAATAAATCGTAATAAATTAAAATAAATTAAATTTATTATTTTTCAAATATAATTTCGGTCTTTCAAATTACGGGTTGTTACAACGTACTTTAAGCAAATATAATAAAATACTTCCAGAGATAGGTCCGAACTCTCGAGGATAATAAGCAAGTTAAAACTCGAAGCCCCATGTCTAATGGATTCGAGGATAATAAGCAAGTTAAAACTCGAAGCCCCTATGTTAGAGTACTTGTATGCTGTAGCTTGAAATTAGATTTGTAGAACTTCATCTGGTTATGAACCTTGTGTTGATAAATAGGTGACTATGTGCATTAATCCTATAGCAACATACATATGAAAGGCATCTTTTATTAATCATCTTTTTTTTTTCTCTTTCTAATTGTGTTCCATTTTTTACGTTACAGGTTGCTTTTGAGGTATTACGATTGCTGTGGGTTGATTTTTTGTTCGGATGGTAACATACATATGGTCACAGTACAACAATGAAGACTTTTAATAATCGTTAACCATTTGTTCTATTTAAACATTTGTTACATTTTTTGTACTGCAACATTTGCGAAGTTCTAATTTTGTTCCTTTTTGAAAATGTAATCGACATTGATTTTTGAGACTGAATCTTTTGCAATTTTGGAATGATTTTGGGATTGAATTAACAATTAGTGAGAATTACAATTAAATATTGTCTTTGGATAAAATAGCGTTGCATTTATTTATTACAAGTATTGTTTTTGGACGTAACTAGTGTTGCGTTTTCAAAATAAAAAAAGTCGCATTTATTTGATATAAGTGTTGCTTTTCAACATGAAAAGTATTGCATTAGTTCAAGAAGTGTTGCTATTTTTTTCACAAGAAGTGTTGTATTAGCAAATAAAAATGTTGCCTTTGAAATTCAAAAAAGCGTTGCCTAAACATAACTAATGCAAAACTTTACAAAAGTGTTGCTTTAGATTCAAAAGTGTTGCATTAAGCGTTGCAATGAGCTAATGCAACAAGACTTTATGTAGCACTTCATTAAGTGTTGCATAAACTCTATAGCAACACTTATATGACATTATGCAACAACGACAAAGTGTTGCCAAATGCTCTGATACCACTTGTGGGAAATAACAGTTTACATCCCCTTAAAATTTAGGATTATAACAAAATTATAGAATATGAATTGCGAGTCATAAATATGAAAACGATATAAAATATAGAGAAAACGAATTGAACCTTTGGTCCTAGCAAAATTCGGCCTAAGAACAGATATCAAAGCAGATATCCTCCTAATCGTCTCACCCAAGATTGATCGAGAAATGCCCTTCTCCTTTGCTAGAAAGATAATTAAAAGTTACTGTTAACTTTTAGGTTTTTGTGTTTTTTGTGATGGAGGCACAAGTGAGTGTAGAATTAGGTTTAGAATTTTTTTCTACTCTTACCTATCTCACGGCACTCCCCAGTGTATTTGGACTATTTTCCGGTTATATTAGCTTCCATTTAATATAATGTTATACATATTATATTTGTCTAATATCTAATATGTTGTCATACATTAATAAGGTCCATTACAACATTTTGCAGTGGATATATTAACATTACAACTATTATGACAATCGTATAATATATACTTCAATTATAAATATCAGTATATTTATAATCCTGCTAATTAAATATAACGGTTTATGTTTAATTACGAATTAACATTTTAATTCGTTTAAGCTCACATTATATACTACAACTAAATATAACATTTTATATTTAATTACGAATTACAGTTAATTCGTCTTAGCTAACATTATTTAATCAGTATTAAATAATTATATCATCATCACATTGACTAACTTTTTAGTCAAAAACACTGACTAACCTTTTAGTCATTTAATAAGGCATCAATATGATTATTTTCTCAAATAATCACATCTCTCAATCACATCCTTTAGGTGTGACGTTTAGGGACCAGTTGATCACCGCCATCTGTATGACAATAACGTCAAACTTATCTAGCAAGCCAACCGTTATTGATAAACGTTAATCAACTGATTATTACACAAAGTATACCCTGTGAACCTACAGAGATTTATTTATGTTATTGCACTAACTGTGGACGACACTGGCTCCAACACAGACGATATCCCAGCACACTACGGTAAGTCCTCCCGTTCATAGTCTGACCCAACCCAGAGATAGGAACCGCACGCAACCAATCAGAGGAGTGGGTACGAAGCTGGGACTTCCACAATGCAAGCTGACGCGGTGTCAAAGAGTAAACAGATTCTGCAGTAGCAGCAATCCTCGCAAAATATATATCTGCCAATTTTTTCATAAGTTTTGGGGCAACGATTTCACTAGTATCACGTAAGAAAGTAGAACCTGTAGTCTCCGAAAACACCCGCAAGGCATCATCAAAAGTAGGACCAGCATCCACAATACCAGAAGGCCGTAGTAGCTTAGCCTGCAAATCGGCAGACTGCAAACTGGACGACCCCGAGGATCCTCAATTGGCCAAAAGACCTCAGTCTTAGCCACATTAAGATGGAGACCAAAAAGAGGCCCATCTGCCATAATCAAATCCAAAACTCTCCCACCTCCATATTGTCCCCAACAATGGTGCCATGATCCAAATACCATGCCTGCATACAAAGATCAAAGGAGTCCCGGATTTTGCACACTAAGGGATGCAAAACCAAAGCGAAAAGCAAAGGGCCTAAAGGGTCACCCTGCTGGATACCCTGACAAGACCACAAACAATGCTCCCCATAATAAAGACGGGCAGGGCTAGAGTATCAAAACTCCACCCAACGGGAAAGAACCGGACAACGACGACGGACTTCCTGTAGCATAGTCACACGATCAACAAGGTTGAAAGCATTTTGGAAATCAACCAGCAACATAGACATTCCCACATCACCGCCACGGGCCTCAATAAGCCGATTCAAGGCATGCAAGATACCCTCTCCTCCACCGGACACCCTTACCCCAAACTGAAGGCTAGCAAAATAAGTAGACAAAGAAGGACTAAACAGCAAAATAAGCAGCAAAATAAGCAGCAATATAAACAGTCCCAAATCACCGCCACAGCTTTTTCGAAAGTAGGTTTTACAAAATAAAGATTTTACTTAAAAATATTTATCACAATGCAAAATAATAAAACTAATGTGAAAAGCTTAATTTTTAATGCATGAGGTGCATGGGTATTTATAGTAGTAGAGCTAACTAGGTTTTAATTAAAACCCTAGTATAGCCATGACCTAATTTGGGTACCAAGGTAAGTCTAGGATAAATTCACAAACCCTAATTCACCATATGTCTCCCTTGTGCAACAAGAAAGATATTAGGTTTAGAATCCTATTTAAACTCTAATTGAACACGAGAGCTATTCACAGACAACATGGCTCATAAGCCTTAGTTTCGTGAAGCCTTAATCCAACATGGTTTTAACAAGATATATTTAGGGTTTAGATTTGAACATATATGAAACCCTAGATAGCATGAAAACTCATAGGTTGTTTTACTAATCAATAGAGAAATCATAATTAGATTTAAATTAAATAAATTTAAACTATGATCTACCATAAATACACCTCTAATGAAGGTTTGTTTAAAAACTTTATTTAAAATGGTTTAAAAATTAAAATAGCCATACCGATTTCCGCAGCTCCAAGGTTCTAGTAGAATCACTTATAACCTTGAGCCTGGCAAGTAAAGTTATAGGTAAAACATCTATAACTTTACTTCCCAAAATTACTATTGAAAGATACCGTTATTGGATGACCACCTATACTAAAAAACTTCATGGAGATCTTTAGTATGTTGATCATCACTTCGTTCCAATCTTGAGCTCTTCATCTTGAGCTCCACAAGCTACTTCAATTCTTTATCTTTGATCTTGAGCTAGACTTTCACCAAGGTTATGACAAAACCAGTCATAACTTTACCGCAGCAGTTCCAAGGTTATGACTCAATGACCTATAACCTTGCAATACCTTTGCTTCACAAATCATTAAGGTTATAGCTGAATGATGAGGGATTTGTCGCGTACCCCTCGACCAAACAAAACATATAATGCTCAATACCAAACTAATTAATGTAGTAGGGTAAGGAGGTCGAACCCAAACGACGGTTAGGATTGCCTATCAATTTTTGTTTTTATCTAGTCTAGTTCGGACGAAGATGAGAGGTTCAAATGCTAAAGACGAACTAGATGTAATAACTAAAACTAGCAATGAAGCAAGAAAAGATTAAACAAGGTTTAAAAGAGACTAAGGTGAATGAGTTCATTAAAGTGGTAAAGGTCAATTATGGCGAGGGTTAAGACTAGTCTAATGGTAAGTCTAGATATATCTTTAACTCTCGGTGCAAGACTGTCTCTAGGCAAGTCTCTACCTCTCGGTGCAAGACGGACCCTAGCCTAAGGTTCGATCGGGTTCTCGCCCTAACCTCCCCTTAAGCATTAAAAACACACACAAACACATTACAAGTCAAGCTCTCACTCAAACTAGTAATTAAACATGGAAATGACTCAAATTGCTCATCTAAGCATTTCATCAAACATCATGTGTGCACAAAACAATTAGACTACCCAAGACTCAAACATGTTTAAGACAAACAAAAAGATTAACATAATAATAAATATATTAAACATTACTAATAAGTAGATCTAGTAAAACAAAATAATGAAAATGAAATTAGAAGTAAATAAAGAAGGAAAGACGAGATTTTTACCGATTAACATAAATGAGACGGAAAAGTTACGAACTTGAATAAAAACCCGATCTTTCGATCTTAATATTCATACAAAATCCGAGTAGAGAAAATTATTACAAGATTTGGGAAAGGATTAAAAGAAGAAATTAAACTACGATACTATAATCTACTGAGATGAGTTTTTCTTCTAGAGAGACGGTCTAAATATCTATTTAAAATAATTTACCCTAAAATTATATTTTATGATGGTCTCCCATTTCTCTTGTCTAATTTCTACATAATAATCCTCCTGGGTCTTCTCGCCTCCCCTATTTCTAATACTAGTCTCCTATTAATAACATGGTGGGCTCCCCCCTCGAGGGGACTTTTGTCCAGTACAAAAAGGCACAAAAGAAGAAAAACAAAAATAAAAGCAATGCCCAATAGTTCACGCGCAAAGAGAAAAATTTGAGTCGGTCCGTCGGCCGCCAGTCACAAGACCGGCTCGGAACTTCCTCCTTCTAAATGGGCATAAAATAGGATAAGGGACTCCCAGCTGGTAGCCAGGAGGACGGTGGACCTGATGGAAACCCAGGGTTCATTCTTGTGTTGCGCGAAGGAGTATCAAAGGGGCACAACCGACCACCAGCCGGTTGGCAGGCAGCAGGCCGACTGATTTTCTATCCATGTTGAAACGCGCACAAAGCAAGGAAGGAGACGGGAAAGTGAGAGGAGGTCAGCAGCCGGTTGTCCTGGTGGTGCGAACTGGGCATGGTAGTGGCTATAGTGGCTGCTGCTGCAGGTCAAACACGGAGGAGCATGACCATGGTGATTGATGATGACATGGATAGAGAAGAGGGAGGTTAGCGGTGTCGTTGTCGATGCGAGTGGTGGACTCTGATGGCGGGTTGAATGGTGCTCCTGGCGGGGTGGTGTTTCGATTTCGGTACCAAAATGAGTTGCTCGTTGTGCTTGAACCGGTTATGGGCAGCCATGGTGATGATAGAATGGTGGGCTCCGGTGAGTGAATGTAGTGATCCAGGACACGGTGGCAAGTCCCTTCATTTGTCAACTATGGTGGAGTTTAGTTTGATGGTGGTGGATCAACGACAATTGGTATTGGTGAAGGTAGAGGGTCAAAGTGGGTTTTCTTATTGTGAATTGGGTTAGTAATGGAGATTGGTAGTATATGATTACATTTGAAGATGATGAATGATTTTGTCAAAGTCTGATTTTGACTTTGCATTCCATTTCAATTGCTTCGTAATAAATTGACTTCTTCCCTCCAACTTCGGCCCGTCTTAAATTCTGATCCCGCATCGCTTTATTTTTCTTTTATTCACACGAAATACCTACAAACACCTACAAAATTAAAATAACAAAAAGAAGTACAAATTCTATGAAAATAACAATTATTCGCAATTAATATAATAAAACTAATAATTACTAATTAACATATAAAATGAGCTATTAGGTCGATTAAACACAAAAAATCACACAAAAAATCAAGTCGAATAGATGTATAAATGAGGGGTAAAACAAGACTAAAATACTACTTATCATTGAACAAGCTATAACTTTAAGTGCCAAACCATGTTTAATCTATCAAAGACTAAACAAAATATTACTAGCACAAGCATATACATTATAAGAACAAACATGTCATTATCAAAACCAAACATATGACTATATGGTTCAACAAATTCCCCTTTTTTGATGATGACATGCCTTTAATGATTTGTGACTAAGGTAAGTTCCCCCTCAACATAATACTATAAAAATCATAATAGGGTAGAACGCAAGAACAACATATTCAAGCCAAAAGTATAAGCACCTAAGGATCGTAAGAGATTAAAGGTCTTGACAAGGAGCAAGCCTAAGAAATCAACTCAAATCAAGGTGATGTCTTCCCCCTCTTGCCATCATCAAAAAGATGAAAACAAACATGAAATGACTAGAATAATACTAATCACGGAGAGAATTAAACAGTCACATAAGCATATTATAGCAAAAGAAATTGTTCAAACGCCAAGTAGTGCAAAATACGAAGTGTTTAATACAACCACCATAAAAATGCCAACTGGGTCGAATAAGGATTGTTTCAAAATAGGCCAAGGAGATGGGAAATCAGGGGGCACCGCCATTATTAACCACATTAGGGTTAACATAGCCAGGGCGGGTTCGGAACTCGAGGGAATCCAATCGATCAAAACATGATTAGCCTGGGCGGCGAGGCAGATGTCGAAGTTGACCACCTTGCGCGTAAGAGCCTTCGCAACTTCATGAACAAAATGCATGTCCACCTGCATCCGCTTCCCATCTATAACCAGCGAACCTCCTTGACAGACCATAATTCTTAAACTGGCATACTGACGATACACCTCCTGTTGAACATCCAACAATGTTCGCTCCATTGATTATAAGAGATCATCAATACGTTGCATCCAGAAGGCCACATAATCACTGACCCCACCTGCCCCTACACTACAACCTGCCAAATTCCCCTTCTGTGCAGCGCCAAAACCCGAGACCATCCCTGTCAATACCGAGGCCTGTGTCTCAAATTTCTCCAATATGGTAGACATAAAAGCATCAAGCTTTGTGTCCACAAGCAGCATCACAGATCGAAGAACTTGCAACGGGCTTTTCTCCGGGTTCACCCTTAACGACAAAACCCAACTCCGGACCAATAGCACCAATACCCATGAATTTGAGAAACATTTCACACATACCATTGCGTAACAGCAACCCATAAATATGTGGATTAACAACCTTTTTAATCTCCAAAAGACGAGAGATCCACATACCATAAGGAAGATCAATAGTAGTAGATGGCTTGTCCTTGGTGACCATCATGCTTATTTGAAGGCTGCGATGAAAAACAGTTAATGGGAGATGAACATTCGTGGCTTCTAGCTAATGCCACACGACAACCATCTCATAACTCGACACCTTGTCACGACCACCCTTTCGTGGTAAAATAGTGTTCTAAAGAAAATTGAAAAACAATTTCATTTTAGGAGAGAAGTTGTGAGTGAATACATGACCAACCGATGAGAAATCACTATCAAAATACCTTTTGACCACCATATTTTCCTCCTTAGACACGTTATTCCATTCTTCACTCGGGTCTATTTCGATTCCATCACCAGGAACCCCAAATGCCGAGCAGAAGTCCGGAATGGAGACAACAACTTATTCCCCATTAACCATGGCATGCAAGGACCCATTATTAAAGGAAACAGAGGAATAAAATTAAATTACCTCAACCGGATATATGGGACCCGAGAACTGACAGATTTTGGACCAACCTTGGAAATCCAAGAACTGATCAAAGAACCGAAAAGTGTCTGCCTTATTATGTCACTCCTTTTGATAGAACCGACCACCATGTATCGAGTAATTTTTAACCAAGTTGACAAGAATCCGTTCAGTATTGGTGAGACGGACTTTGTCAAGCCCTGCCTCTGTTGCACCCTGCTTTCCCTCGCGAAACAGGGGCCTGCTTATCCAATTACTGTCGCGAACAACCAGCACAACATCGTCATCCGCAACCTCCATGTCACCAGCCTTCCCTTTACCCTTCTCTGTCTAGCGGCGTTTGCCAACAATAGCATCCCCTCGAGAACCGGATGGGTTTTCAGTGTTGGTGTCCGGGGGAGAAGCAGAAGAAGGTTTAGTGTGTGTATTTTTGGAAGAGCGGGTTGAACGGAGATGGGTTAAAGGGGTAGATTGGTCAGAGTCCATGGTTGAGTGAAGGTGAGGAGTTTTTGTGTGAAATCAGGGGGAGTGTATTGCGCGAGGAGAGAGAGAGAGAGAAAAAAATGAGGGAGGTGATGTATGATGATGATGGGGAAGTGGTACATTTATGGGTAATTATGAGAAGTGAAAGGGTAGGTTGAAAAGGGTAGATATTGTCGGGTAGGAAAGATTCCTTTTCCTACTCCTTTTTTGTTATTTTTGAATAAGGAAAAAGATAAAATTTAGGGTGAATAAGATAAATAGGATGTGCTAGATTTTTTGGAAAGAATATATTTTTGTAGAGTTTTTGACAAGGTAGGAAATATTGGCAAATCGTGGAGACATATTTAAAAACAAGTATAATGACAAGTAGACGGAATAGTCTAATGATTATAATACATCGTTGTAACATGAATAAACATTCAGCGGAAAATACGGACACAATCATACAATTTCATCAAATCTAGTCAATCATAGAACGAGGAAAATATTATGACAAGGTTAATTGCCACCGATTAAACCAATTTCAAACCGCAAAGTCTCAAAACGTTCTCTAGCCAATGCTTTAGTCAGAATGTCAGCCCATTGTTTTTCCGTACTACAAAATTCAAGTCTTATGTTCCCCTTTTCTACATGGTCTCTAAGAAAGTAGTATCTAATTTCTATGTGTTTTGTACGCGGGTGTTGTGCGGGATTTTTAGAAATAATGATAGCACTCGTATTATCACATAAACTAGGAACACAACCAACATTCACACCATAATCAGATAATTGTTGCTTAAGCCAAAGCAATTGAGAGCATACCAAGGCTTCAGCAATATATTTAGCTTTGCAGTATATAGGGCAACTGAATTTTGTTTCTTAGACCCCCATGAGATGATGCATGGCCCAACAAACGTGGCTATGCCAGACGTACTTTTCCTGTCAAGTGAACAGCCTGCATAATCTGCATCTGAATACCCTATGAGATCGAAATTACATTCTAGAGGGTATAATAGATTTAACTTAGATGTACCAATTAAATACCTCAAAATTCTTTTAACTGCAAGCATATGTGATTCTTTAGGGCACGATTGAATCGAGCACACACACATACACTAAACATAATATCATGTCTGCTTGCAGTTAAGTAAGGAAGTGATCCTGTCATACCTCGATAAGTTGTCTCATCGACAGACTTACCATCTTCATCTTTAGTTAGTTTCTTATCCGTGACCATAGGAGTGGCCATAGGATGAGAATTTTCCATTCCAAAGTTTCTAATTACCTCTTTGATGTACTTTTGTTGGTGTATCATTATACTTTCTTTTGTTTGTTGGATTATTAGTCTAAGGAAGAACTTGAGTTCTCACATGATGCTCATCTCAAATTCTGAGGTCATCAACTCTGAAAAATAATCACAGAGATTATTATTATTTGAACCAAATATAATATCATATACGTAAATTTGTACACCTAATATATCTGACCCCTCGGATTTCAAAAATAAGGTTTTATCGACAGATCCACTTTTAAAATCGCTTTGAAGTAAAAAGATTTACAATCTATCATGCCATGCTCTTGGTGCTTGTTTCAAACCATATAAAGCTTTCTCTAATTAAAAACATGGTTTTGAAGCTTATTATCCAAGAATCCGGGGGGTTTCTCCACAAAGACTTCTTCTTCCAAATAATCGTTAAGAAAAGTTGTCTTAACGTCCATTTGAAATAGTTGAAGTCCTTTGTGAGCTGCAAATGCTATTAATAATCTAATAGCCTCAAGTCGGGCTACGGGAGTGAAGGTTTCATCGTAGTCAATCCCCTCTTGTTGATTGTATCCTTGAACAACTAATCGAGCTTTATTTCGCACAATAACTCCCGTGTCATCTAGCTTATTATTGAACAGCCATCTTGTACCAATGACGGATCGTTCTTTTGGTCTAGGAACCAAGTGCCAAACTTTGTTCCTTTCAAATTGTTGTAATTCCTCTAGCATAGCAACTATCCAGTCTAGTTCAGTGAGGTCTTCTTTGATATTTCTTGGATTCAATGGTAGAGAGGAAGGAATAGAAGGAGAAAAAGTTGTTCAGAAATCTTCGTGTTTGAACACCTTTTCTTAGATTACCATTGATCGAGTCCATTGGATGAGAGTCCATATATTTCCACTTCCTGGATGTCTCAGGAACTTCTTCATTTGAGTTTGAGGTGGAGGCTTCAAGTGGCTCGGAATTAAGGATAGTTCCCCCTGAAGCAGATCTTAGGGTTCTAGATGAATTAGGTATAACCATGGATTCACTAGTGTTGTCTGAATTTAAGGTTATAGCATCATCAGTCGTAACCTTAGTATTCATTTCCTTATTTTGAGAGGAAGTTATAGTATCATCAACTATAACTTCGCCGCTCTTTCCTTTATCATTTGAAGCAACCTCAATCTCATAAAAGTTGTGCCTTCAATTTCCTTTTCTTCCTCATCCAATTCTGGAGGATCATTCTTAGATAGTTGAAAATCAGGTTCATTTTCATTTTCCTCATTATCCTATATGGGCTTATCAAACTAATCATTCTCATCAAAAATAACATGTGCACTTTCTTCAATGCATAAAGTTTGCTTATTAAAAACTTTATATGCTTTGCTATGATCAGAATATCCAATAAAAATTGCCTCATCACTCCTCTGGTCAAATTTACCTAACCTATTATTTCCATTGTTATGAACAAAGCATTTATTCCTAAAGCACCGTAAGTGGGATATGTTAGGTTTTCGACCTCTTAGGAGTTCATAAGGAGTTCTTTAAAATGGGTCTAATCATCGCACGATTATGAATGTAGCGAGAAGTGCTAATGGCTTCAGCCCAAAATTTGCGAGGATGACCACTACACAAGAGCATTATTCGACTCATATCCTCTAGGGTTCTATTCATACGTTCAACGACACCATTTTGTTGTGGGGTTCGTGGTGCAGAAGAGTTGTGTCCTACACCATTAACCCTATAATATTCTATAAAAACTTGATCATCAAATTTGGTGCCATGATCCGTACGAATTGAAACAAGATTAGACTTATATTTGTTTTGAACGAGTTTCATAAGACAATCGAACTCGTCGAAAGTCTCATCTTTAGAGTGCAATAATATAGGCCAAACATACCTTGAGTAGTCATCAACTAGAACAAAGACATACCTGGATCCTCCTCTACTTGTTACCCTTATTGGACCACAAAGATCCATATGCACAAGTTCTAAGGCATGATTTGTGCTTACTACTCTTTTAGGTTTGAAGGATGACCTCACATGGTTACATCTTGCACAGGTATCACACATCTTTTCTTGGTCAAACTTGATTTTGGGCAAGCCTTCAACCAAGTCCTATCTTTTGAGCTTATTCAAAATAGGAGAGCTTATATGACCAAATCTTTTGTGCCATAAGCAAGGATCATCTAAAGTAAATTTCTTGCAGGTAAAAGATTCAGTAGGAATAGCATTCAAGTCAATCATATAAACATTCCTTTTGCGATGACTCTCAAGTATTACTCTACTAGTACCTTTAATTATAATGCGACAAGTATTTGAATGAAACACAACCTTGTTTCCTTTATCGCATAATTGACATATACTTAGTAGATTGTGCTTGAGACCATCAGCCAAATATACATCACTAATTGAATGAGAAGAGAATATACCAATCTTACCAACACCGATGACTATTCCTTTCTTATTATCTTGGAAAGTGACCTTACCTCCATCAAAGGGTTTCAGTGAAAGAAACAGATCTTTATTTCCAGTCATGTGCCTTGAGAAACCACTATCAAGGTACCAAAGGTTGTTTTCTTTCACAATCACCTACACGGAAATTCAAATGCTACTTTTAGGTACCCAAGCACGGCTGGGTCCTTTATTGTTAGTTACTCTATAAATTAAATCTTTTCTAACCCAAACTTGTCTAACAACTCTTAGCTTAATTTTGGGTTTAGGAGGAGATTTAGATCTTTGATGTTGTCTGTATTCTTTGGCATGTTGCCGATGAGATTGTTGTTTTTGCTTAGGCAAATTTTGTTTTCTTAGTATAATCAAAACTAATATCGTAGAACTAACGGTGTTCATTATTCCTAACTTCTTCTACATGTGGTTCCGGGTTAGGATATAGTCTTCTACTTCTTGTGTGTTAGAGGCTCTGACAAAGTTTATATTTCTTTTTAGGTCATTTGTGTGTTTCTCGCAATTTTCTAGGAGGTGACCCGTATGACCACAATAATTGCAAATAAGATACTCAGGTAAATTAACATATTTTCTTTTTATGAAATCACGTTCACAAGGAGTGAATTTGCATTTAGAGTGATTTTTACGGCCATATCATTCATGACCTAAACCCATCTTCATATTATTGTCAGATTGTTTGGTTAAGAAATTTAAGACGGTTGTACTACCTTCCCATTTGTCATGGACTTTCCTAGCATGTAATAAGAGTTCTTTTAGAGACTTAATTTCTTTTTGACACACAGAGTGGCCAGTCTCTTGATTTTTGGAAGAACTACTTTCCCTAAGATTGTCACGAAAGTCTTGTAAGCGTTTAATAAGAATCAAAACTACATATGAGTATTGTTTCTTAATATACAGAATTTGAGCTTTAGATTCCTTTAATTGCTTGGAGGAAGAGTCAATTTCCTTCTTTTGTTCTGAGATAGTAGCGTCTTTAGCTTTTATTTCAGTTTTTAGAAGTTCATTGGCTTTTCTCAACTCTAAGGTTATAGGTTCATTAGCCATAACCTTGGCCTCAAGGTGTATAATTTTGAGTTTAAATTCTGAGGTTATAACTTCATTAGCTATAACTTTAGACTTAAGAGCTATTTTCTCAGCATCGTTGGATTAGAGGTTGTGGATGAATTAGCCATAACTTTAGAACTCAACTTCCTCGTCTTGGCTTTTAAAAGTTGATTCTCTTTAGCAATATCGAGGATTTGTTCCTTAAGCTCATTTATTTCAAGACTTTGATCATGACATTGATCAAGGGTTTGTTCGAAATAATCTATCATAGCATTTCTAGGCAATTTCTTAACTTGCTTTTAAAGACGAATAAAGCTTAGCTCGTCAGATTCACTTTCTGAGTCAGATTATCCAATTAGACAGTACTCAGACCTTGAGCTGCTGAATTCATTATCACTGTCGGTGATTAGGTCAACACTAATGTTGCTTAAACACAGGTTAGCGACTTCTTCCTCTTCGGATTCTTCATCATCTTCCGTGTCGAGCTCTCCCCAACATGATGCTAGCATTACTTGCTTGAATTCCTTTTTAGTCTTTTCTTTTTTAGCTTTATCCTTGATCGTCTTCCATAAGGGACAATCCTTGATCATGTGATCAGTCTCCCCACACTTGAAGCAGCCTTTATTTGTGAAAGAAGGTTTTGAGTCATTGGGTTTTTTGTTAAATGATTTGTTATTACTGAATTTGGTTTGTTTTCCTTTAAACAGATTCTTTTTGAACAGTTTTGCAAACAAGATAGTCTCATCTTCTATATTGTCTTCACCATCACTTGCTTGCAAAGCTATACCTTTAGCTTTGCTAGAGTCCTCATCAGGCCTGTCGAGTAGATACTCGTGAGCCATGAGAGACCCTATTAGATCTTCTTAGAAGAGTGAGATCTCTTGCTTCCTCAATCGCAGTCACTTTGGATGTCCATCTCTTAGATAGAATCCTAATGACTTTTCTTACGATATCCTTGGAAGTGAATTTTCTGCCAAGATTTCGAAGTTCATTCGTTATACTAGAAAAACGTGTCGACAAACTGTTGATTGATTCTGTAGAGTCTATTGATCAAATACCAAAGAGGGGGGGGGGATTTAGTATTAAAAACTAGCCCCACTTTTTCGATTTATATGATATGTAATTAATTATTTGATCGTATGGATTAAAATCAACTAATTAATTAATCAAAGTAAGCGTAAGTAACGAAATAACGAAAAGTAAAGAGAGTAGAGAGAGGCACACGGATTTTTGAAGAGGTTCAGTTTCACACGTTGAAACCTACGTCCACTATTCTCGATTAATAATTCTAAGTACCTTTCTACGAATTACAAAAATTATCAACCCACTCGTATAATCAACTATGATTATAACTCAAAGTGAGTATCGCTAAATACTCTATACTATCTTACGTTAATAAGAAAGTACAATATAACTCACACAGATTCTCGTTAAAGAATTGTAAGACTATAATGATGTACTATTATCCAATAACGTATTTCACGCAAGCGATTGATAATAATTGATGCACGACTCTTTTGAAAAACAAACACTAAAAATAATAAATATTTTGCTCAAGGTTTGCTTTAAAACGATTTTGGAAAATATCACAAGTATGTATGTGTGTCGTGTGACTCTTGTATTTCGTGTGTCTCAACAATGAGATGGGAAGGAGTATTTATAATAAAAGCATAAGAGATCTAAAACCCTAGCTTAATATTTAAGAAAGATATTTATCTTTAATATCTTAAAATAATATTTACTTTATCTTTTAGAAATATCTTTATTTCAAAATATTATTTGCTTTATCTTTTAGAAATATATTTATCTTTAATATCTCAAAATATTGTTGTAAAGATATAGTAGAATCCTAGATTAAGTAAACAAGGAAAACAATCTAAGGAGGCCAAAATACCTAGTTACACGAAACCCTAGGAGCACGCAACCCTAGGAGGCACAAACCTAGGTTTCCACGAAACCCTAGGTGGCTCAAACCCTAGGTGGGCTTATTAGGTTAACAACAAATTGAGATAGAATATATTAGAAACCCTAGGTAGCATGACAACCCATAAGTTGTATTACTAACCAATAGAATCTCATAAATATATTCTCTATTAAAACTTTTGATAAATATAAAAATACTCTTTCACTTTTGAAAACATTTAAGACATTTTATTTCCAAAATCATGCATCAACATTTATCATCCAGAGTTATAGGCTAAAGCTATAACTTTGAACTTAAAATCACTTGAATGGAATAGTTACTGAATGACGACCTATACAATCTAATCTTCACAAAGATCTTCAGTATACGGATCATCTCTTCATCTTAATCACAAAGACCCTCCATCTTGAGTCTTGTGTTATTTGAGGTAGATCTTGCTTGAAGCGTTTGTCTTTAAAGTTATGACTGAGTAGCTATAACTTCCATGTAAACTTCCAAAGTTATTCCTGAAGTTGTTATAACTTTGTCTCACAGAACTTTCAAAGTTATGCCTGAAGTTCTTATAACTTTGATCTTTCTTCTCGTAATTTTTGTTAGCTATAATAAGACTAAAGCACACAATTACACGCATATGATATATTAAGTAAAGCACATTATCAAGTAAGCACATGTCATTATCAAAACTATAAAATAGGTCCAACAAATTCCCCCTTTTTGATGATGACAAGTCTCTTATGATTTCGCTTAACATTGTGACTAAGTATGGTTCCCTCTCAACAAAACACTCCCAAAGTTATAGCAACTTTGATCGCAAGAACATAACAACTTAGCCAAAGTTATAACTTGAAAGACTTTAAGAGATAACGAGTCTTGACAAGGAGCAAGCTTAAACAAAGACTCAAATCATATCATTTTTCCCCCTCTTGGCATCATTGAAAAGACAAGAACAAGGATATAAAATGACCAGAATAACATACTCCAAGGCAAGAAATAGATATGCAAAATACGCAATATTAACGATATATAGCAAGCAAAATCAAATATCAAATGTCAATAAACACTACAAACCACAAGTAACATTGTTAGTGCCAAATGGGCCGAATAGATAGTGTATAAAGCCAAAATGGGCCGAATGGATAAGTAGCTTAAGAAACAAACAAGCTAAGATAAGAAGATCAAGGCAAATTGGGTTGGCGAATGATGTTGGGGTCAATGTAGTCGGGTCGGGTACGGTACGCAAGAGTAGAAAGGCAATCAAGGCACGTCGACACATGATTAGCTTGGGCGGTGAGGCATACATCGAAGTTCCGAACCTTCAAAGAAAGAGCCTCCTTCGCATCAAAGATAGTGTGCATCCCCTCACGCATTTCCGAACCGCTTTTCACCAATAAACCTCCTTGGCTAACCAAGAGTTGCATCCGATCCCGTTGCCTAAACATCTCTTGTCGAATATCGACAACATTCCTCTCTAATTTGGCTAGGCAACCATCAACTCCCGTCATCCAAGTCCGCAACTCACCACTCACATCCGACCCTCCATGGTCACGGCTGGAGCGAGAGTTCCCCAATGCTACGGTTTTGACAACCTTGTCCACTACCGCATCAATTTTCTTATTTTGCGCATCAAGGCGCTCCATTACTTTACCCATAAACACATCCAACTTCGATTCAAGCCCCGAAAAGTCAGCCACCACCGGTTTCACCATACCCGAACCACCTTTTGTCATAAACATCAATTCCGGACCACAAGCCTCCAATTTCATAAATTTCAAAAACGTATCACACATATCATCCTTTAAGGTAACACCATAACTAAACGAATCAACAACCCCTTTCGACTCAAGAAGCCGAGACACCCACATCCCATATGGTAAGTCAAGGGTCGAATAAATTTTGTCCTCGGTTACCGAAAAAGCAGTTTGAGAAATTCTAGAAAACACAAGGAAAGCAAGATTGACCCGGTTACCTTCCAACCAATTTTTCACGACCATCATCTCATAGCAAGCAATTTTATCCCGTCCTCTCCGACGCGGAACAACTGTATTCCACAAAAAGTTCAACATAAACTTCAATTTTGGGGACACATTCCCCGCCAACACACAACTAGATAAAGTAGCCCCATCATCAAAATACCGCTTCACCTCCAGCTTAGCCGGGTACGACAAATCGTCCCATGACATACTCGGGTCAATTTTGATTCCATCATCAGGAACCAAAAACAGAGTACAAAAATCGGCCATGGTGACTGAAACTGGTCGGCCATTAACAACGGCATTCAAAACTCCAGAAGTTAAAGAAACAGAAGCGTAAAACTGGATTACCTCAATGGGATAAACTGGACCCGAAAACCTTGACACGGTTTCCCATTCTTGGAAATTCAGAAAGTCAATAAAAAATCCCAAAGCCTCATATTTTTCACACCATGCTTTTAGAAAGCTACGACCTCCATGAATACCGTACTTAGCAACCCGGTTATCTATCTTCCGTTCATGTTTTGTTAAACGAAGCTTGTCAAGCCTGGATGCCGTTTCTTGAGGTGAGAAATCACGAAATATGGTCCGTGTAGTCTCCTCGGGAACCGTGATGACGGTTTCTGTGTTTGCTTCTTCTTGAACTCTAGTCTTCCCCTTATTTAATCTTCGTCTCTTATTACCCTCAAGAACCGAACCCGACTCGGGTTGGGTCATATTTGGTGTTTTTTGTTTTGGGTTAGGAGAAGGATTAGTAGGAATGTTAGGTTTTGGAATTTTGGAGTTTGGGGTGTTGGTATTTTTTGATCTTGTGGAAGCCATTGTTGAAGCTTGAAGTTGTTGGGTTATTTTTTTTGTTTGTTATTTGTGCCGTGAGGAAGGAGAGAAAGAGAGAAAATTGGTGAAGTGTTTTGATGGTGATGTGTATTGATAGTGATAGGAATAGGTAATTATGAAAAGTGTTGGGTTTTGTACTTTTTGTACTTGAGCACATGGGGGTGCCGGCTTGAAGAGTCCTCTTTCCCTTTTTTTTGTTTTTTTTGTTTTTGAATTTGGGTAAGAAAAGGAATCTAAGGTAATTAATTTTGAGATATGGTAAGGATAGAATTAGGTAAATAAAAAGATATGGTAAGATTTTTGGTTGAGAAATTTCGGCCAAATAGAATACTTGGGTAGAGTTTTGGTTCAATTAGGAAAGTGAATAAGATAGATTTTTGGCAAATATGTGGTTCATAATTCAATTGCCATAAAACACTTAATATGCAATATACTCACGTAAAATATATAATATTAAACACAAATATACTAGCAATAAAATATGCGGACACTGTCATACAATCTCGTCTTATTCTAGCCAGTCACGCAGGTTCATAAAATAATTATGATGAATTTAATTGCTATCGATTAAACCAATTTCCAACCGCAAAATCTCAAAACGTCTTCTCGCTAACGCCTTTGTTAAAATGTCAACCCATTGATTTTCAGTACTACAAAATTCGAGTTTAATGTTGCCCTTTTCTACATGGTCACGTAAAAAATGATGTCTAATGTCTATATGCTTAGTACGAGAATGCTGAGCTGAGTTTTTAGAAATAACAATAGCAGTCGTATTATCAAAGAATACAGGCATACAACCAACATTAACACCATAATCACATAGTTGTTGCTTTAACCAAAGTAGTTGAGAACATACCAGTCCTGCAGCGATATATTCGGCTTCTGCAGTAGATAACGCAACCGAATTTTGCTTCTTTGAGCCCTAAGTAATTATGCATGGTCCAACAAACGTAGCAAATTCAGAGGTACTTTTTCTATCTAAAGAACATCCTGCATAATCTGCATCTGAATATCCTACTAGATCGAAATTACACTCAAGTGGATACCACAAATATAAATTAGATGTACCAATTAAATATCTCAAGATACGTTTAACTGCAATCATATGTGACTCTTTAGGACATGATTGAAATCTAGCATAGACACATACGCTGAACATAATGTCAGGTCTACTTGCAGTTAAATATAATAAAGAACCTATCATACCTCGATATGTAGTCTCATCTACAGACTTACCATTTTCGTCTAAGGTCAACTTTTTATCAGTTACCATACGTGTGTCCATTGGATGAGCGTTCTCCATACCAAATTTTATGATTAGCTCCTTGACATATTTTTGTTGGTGAATCTTTATTACTTCTTTGGTTTGTTGAATTTGCAATCCTAGAAAGAATTTCAATTATCCCATCATGCTCATTTCAAATTATGAGGTCATTAGATCTGAAAAATACTTGCACAATTTATTGTTAGTAGAACCAAAAATAATATCGCCTACATAAATTTGAGCAACAAGTAAATCAGAACCCTCAGATTTTAGAAATATGGTTTTGTCGACAGACCCTCTTTTAAAATTGTTTTATAATAAAAATTTAGACAATCTCTCGTACCAAGCCCTAGGTGCTTGTTTCAAACCATATAGAGCTTTATCGAGTTTAAAAACATGGTTTTGAAATTTTCTATTCAAAAATCCAGGAGGTTGTTCAACAAAAACCTCTTCTTCCAAATAACCGTTAAGAAATGCAGTCTTAACGTCCATTTGGAACAGTTTCATTCCTTTGTGAGCTGCGAAGGCGATGAGCAAGCGAATAGCTTCAAGTCTTGCTACTGGTGAAAATGTCTCGTCATAATCAATCCCTTCTTGTTGATTATAACCTTGAACTACCAATCGAGCCTTGTTACGAACTATAACTCCTGAATCATCCAGTTTATTTCTGAATACCCATCGAGTACCAATCACAGTTCGATTAGAAGGTCGTAGCACAAGGTGCCAGACTTTATTACGTTCAAACTGTTGAAGCTCCTCTTGCATTGCTACAATCCAGTCGGATTTTGCAAGTGCTTCTTTGATGTTGGTAGGCTCTATGGTAGACAGAAAAGAATAGAATGAACAAAAGTTATTTAATGTTCGCCTAGTTTGAACTCCCTTATTCAAACTTCCTAGGATACTATCCATAGGATGAGAACTCTTATATTTCCATTTCTTAGAGTTACTAGGCTCATCATCATCTGATGAACTTTCACTTTCCTCAAATGATGCAGAGTCAAGATTGGTTCCCCCTGAGTTGGACTCTGGGGTTATAGCTAAAGTTGGTACAACTTCAGTTACAATATCTTGATTTGGGTTCAAAGTTATAGCATCATCAGCTATAACTTCAGTTTCCTTTTCCTTGTTTTGAGAAGAGACATTCATATCATCAACAATTGTCTCAGTTCTCTTTTTCAAGGTCATTTGCGGATTTATCAAGTTCATCATTGATTCCTTCAATAACTTCTTCATTAACTTCTGGCACGTCGTCCCTTGAAAGGCAAAAGTCGGGATCATCCATGTCTTCTTCTTCATTCTGTTCAACTTGCTCAGGCACATTATCTTCATCAAATACAACATGAACACTTTCTTCTATGCACAATGTTCTTTTGTTAAAGACTTTAAAAGCTTTACTATGATTAGAATAACCAACAAACACAGCTTTGTCACTTCGTGGCTCAAATTTGTTTAAATTACTTTTTCCATTATTATGGACAAAACATTTACTACCGAAGCAACGAAGGGGAGCTATATTAGGTTTTCTCCCTCTTAAAAGTTCATAGGGAGTCTTTTTGAGAATAGGTCTAATCATTGCTCTATTGTGCACATAGCATGCAGTACTAATGGCTTCGACCCAAAAGTTCTTAGGAAGGCCACTACACAAAAGCATAGTGTGGGCCATGTCCTCTAAAGTTCTATTCATACGTTCCACGACATCATTTTGTTGTGAGGTTCGTGGTGCAGAAAAGTTATGTCCGACACCATTCTCCCTACAATATTCTATGCAAGCTTGATTATCAAATTCGGTGCCATGATCCGTACGAATGGAAACTAACTTTTTATCATACTTCTTTTGGGCAAGCTTCATTAGTACTACAAACTCATCGAAAGTTTCATCTTTAGTAAATAGAAAGATAGGCCATACATACCTTGAGTAGTCGTCGACTAGGACGAATACGTACCTTGATCCAGCGCGGCTTCTGAATTTCATAGGTCCACACAAATCCATGTGTACCAACTCAAGTGGACGCTCTATACTTACTACTCGTTTTGGTTTGAATGAAGATCTAACTTGTTTACAACGGGCACATGAGTCATACATCTTTTCTTGTTCGAATTTGGTTGAGGGTAAACCCTCAACTAAATCCCACAATTTGAGTTTCTTTAAAATTTTTGGACTGATGTGTGCAAACCTCTTGTGCCACAAGCATGAATGATCCACAGTAACTTTCATGCACGTAAAGGAACTTGTAGTAACTTTAATTAAATCAATCATATACACGTTCCTTTTACGTAGACCTTCTAGAATAACATTACTAGTACCTTCAATTATGATACGACAAACATTTGAATGAAAACCTACTTTATTGCCTTTGTCACATAATTGAGAAATACTTAGTAAGTTATGCTTAAGACCATCTACCAGATAAACATTATTAATAGCATGTGAAGGAGATATACCGATCTTACCTACACCGATTATTTTGCCCTTCTTGTTGTCTCCAAAGGTGACCTTGCCACCGTTGAACGGCTCTAGTGAAAGAAAAAGATTCTTGTTTCCGGTCATGTGTCTCGAACACCCACTGTCGAGATTGATAAGCTATATTTTGTACTAATTTATCCCCCGTTTTAGCTCGATTTCTATATGGTTTATGCACTTTGTTAAGTGATTAACGAGCTAATATTACTATTCTAGTTGTTTTGCGTGCTTTGTCTCGTTTTATAGGAAATGAAGCGGTTTTTCTATATTTTCTTACTTTATGGAGCAAAGGCAATAGAATAAACGTTTACGAGGAACCGATGATAGCAATTTCATGATTGGATCACAATTCCCATTGCATCATTCCTCAAAGTGGATTGGTCTCGACTTTTGACTTAGTTTCTCAATTAAAACACAAGCCCAAGTCAACCAAAGCCTGGCCCAAGACCATTTCCGAGCTGCAAACTACCAAAACAAGGCATAGGATTCCGTGCCCAAAGAAGAAATTTGAAGAGACGAAATAAAATTCATCAGGGTTACATACCCGATCGGATTTACCATATACCCGATCGGGTATGTATGCTGATGAACGCCTCTTGCCTCTTCTTCTACCAAGCCTTAATGGAGTGCTTTATTAGGCTGTCTAGGGTATGAATTTGGACGAAACACAGCAGCTAAGCAGCCCTATATAAGCCTAAACTCATGAGAAGAAAAGGCATGCAATCAGAACACAGCACACATTACATATTTTACATATAAGTTTTAGATCATAGTTTATAGTTTATGCAATCTTAGACTATTTTTATAGTAATTTCCAAGTACTTCTCTAGTGTTTCTATAAGCATTTGTCATTATATTGGGTTGGATATTTGTTCTTTGCTTTCTTTCTTACGTAATTGTACTCCAATCCCGGTAATTTTCTATCCTTTATTTACGCAATTTCCGACATCATTGTTTTCTCTTTATAGTATTTATTTTAGTTGTATTGTTTTCATCATCATATTAAGTTCATGAACTATAATCTCATTAGTCTTGTTTTTATATTATTGTTGGTAGGAAATCCATATGAAAGTAATCTAGTTGAAACCAAAATATCGTTTAATATGTCATATTTTATTTTGCCTAATCATATAATAATCATCATAAAATTCATCATTAGAATCATTACTAATATAATCTTGATCACCTTAATCATTTTAGTACTTTTATTTCGTAGTTTAATTTTGCTTGTCATTTTCCTCTTAATTTATTTAATCATATAAATTAAACCTAGTAATGTAAGATTATCATTATGTAAATATAATAAATAAAATTGGAATATTGAAATGATTTGCTAGTTAAAATGAATTAAAAGAAGGATCGATACCAATAGAACCATCTAGTTTGTTTTTTCCTTTGGTTGTGTCAAATTCTATAACTTTGTTTAGTGGCCATAAACAATTGTTTGTATTAGTCAATTTCCGTCTTACAAACGAGAGTTGGGATGGGAATTAGGACTACCAATAGGGGTTTAGTGACCTAACCAGGCTGAAAGGACGTTAGGACCCATTAAAAAGTCGGTACGAATCCGAGAGGAATATACCGCTACAAGGCTTAGACAATCGTAGTAATTCTAATATTGGTATCAATAAAGCTTTTGAATCATTTGACATGAATTTCTAATTCTGTATATCAATTTGATTAGATAGTTTATTTTATCGTTTTAGTTAGTTTGTTATATCGTTTTATTTTATTGCCATTAGATAGTTTTTATTGTTGTTTTTATTTTGTTGTTGTTAGGTAGTTTCTATTGTTTTTATTAGATCATCGTAATTTTTATTGTCGTTTAGTTAGCTTATTTTACTGTCATCAATTAGAATAGGTTTATTTATTGCAATTTCTATACTTGTCATTTAAATATCGTCATTGTACATTTGTCATTTTATTTCATGTTAGTAGTTTAGATAATCACCTCAAATAAGTCGAACTTAAATGAAAATCACCCTATAGCAATTCATAGTTAACCATACTCCCTGAGGATCGACCCCTACTTCCCTAATTACATTCTTTATGTTGTTAGCCTAAGTGTGGGTAATTATTTTTGTATCGGGACTGCGACACAACCGGTCAGAGATACCATAGATTGTTTTCTTTCACTATTATCTGCAAGAGAATCAAATACAGCTTTTAGGTACCCACGCTAAGTTGGGTCCTTTGTGGTTAGTGACTCTGTATATTTGATCCTTCCTAACCCATACATGTCTAACAATTCTTTTCTTCGTAACATAGGGTTGTCTAGGTTTATTATAGTGTTTGTTATTGTTGCGACGCACAGTAGGTTTAAATGACTGCTTCTGATTCACATGTGGTTTAGATTTTGAAGGTACAGATGTGTAATCGAAAGCTATGTCATAAAACCATCTGAACTCATTATTCCTACAATCATCACGTTGAGATTCAGGTTCAGACTCATTAATGCTAGACACATCATGTTCTTTAACAAAATCAGTTTGATTTTTGTTGTCGTTAGCATATTTAACACAATTCGCTTAAACGTGACCGTTGTGACCACAATAATTGCAAATCAGATATTCTGAAAGATTGACATACTTCCTTCTTCTGAAATCACGGTCAGAAGGAGTGGATTTGCACTTATCATGGTCTCTACGACTATAACATTCATGACCTAGACCCATCTTCATGTTATTGTTAGATTGTTCAGTAAGGAAGTCTAAGACCTTCTAACTTCCTTCCCATTTATCATGAACTTTTCGTGCATGTAGGAGCAATTCCTTTAAAGACTGAATTTCTTTTTCACATGACGAATGGTCTACATTCGAGTCTTTGGAGGGATTGTTCTTTTTAAAATTTTCACGAAAATCGTTGAAACGTTTGTTCAAGATAAATTTCTCCTCATTATGTTGATCTTTGGCTTGGGAGAATTCAGCCTTTATGTCTTTCAATTGCTGAGAAAGAAAAGAGTTTTCTTTCTTATGATTAATGATAGCAACTTCTTTTGCCTTAGCTTCAGATTTCAAAAGCTCATTGACTTTCTTCAATTCTAAAGTTATAGCTTCATTAGCTATAACTTTGGCTTGAAGATGTTTAATGTTGAGCTTTAACTATGAGATTATAGCTTCATTAGCTATAACTTTAGACTCAAGAGCTTCTTTCTCAACATTTGTCATGTCTGAGGTTGTACCTGAAGTTGCCATAACTTTAGACTTGAGCTTTTTAGCTTTGGCCTTTAGAAGTTGGTTTTCCTCAGCAATGTCAAGAATTTGTTCCATAAGATCTTTTAATTCAAGACTCTGTATATGACAATGATCGAAGGTTTCTTCAAAATACTTAATTAAAGACTTCTTAGACAATTTCTTAACTTGCTTTTTAAGTTCAAGATGACTAACCTCTTCATCATCTTCTGAATCTGGTTCTGAATCTGAGTTGCCAACAAGACATATCTCGGATTCGCCTTCATTGTCGCTGTCAGAAATTAGGTCAAGACTGATGTTGCTCAGACACAGGTTGGCGACTTCTTCTTCCTCTGACTCGTCGTCTTCTGTGTCAAGATCTCCCAAGCAGTAAGCCATCAAGGCTTGCTTGAATTCCTTCTTGGTTTTGCCTCGTTGATTTTTGTCTTTGATTTTCTTCCATGTAGGGCAATCCTTGATCATATGATCATTATCCCCACATTTGAAGCAACCACGACTTGAGAGAGACCCTTTTGACTCAATTGGCTTCTTATAAGATTTGTTAGCATTATTGTTAGACGTTTTCCCTTGTGGTTTATTAAAGAATTTTTTCTTAAAACGTCTAGCAAATAACACTGTGTCATCTTCAAGATCCGAATCTTGTTTTTCACTAGACTCGGCTTGTAAAGCCACTTTCTTACTATTACTATCATTTGCCTCATCCTCATCAAGAGTAATCTCGTAAGCCATTAGGGTTCCGAGTAGCTCTTGATAAGATAGGTTAGATAGATCTTTACATTCCTCAATTACCGTCACCTTAGGTCTCCATCGTTTAGATAGACTTCTAAGGATCTTCCTGGCAATTTCCTCGGAGTCAAAAGTTTTTCGAAGATTTTTCAATTCATTAATGATACTAGAGAAGCGAGTGGACATGGTGTCAAGCGATTCATTTTGCTCCATTGAGAACAGTTCGTATTTTCGCATCAATAATACAATACGTTGCTTTTTGACAATAGTTGTCCTCTCATAGGCTAACTCTAGACCGTCCCATATTTCCTTGGAAGTAGAACTAGATGAGAAACGGTCAAATTCAGTATAAACCATGCCGTTTTGCTACAGGGTGATAGCTTTTGAATTTTTCTCAGCTTTCTTATAATCTGCCTCAACATAGTCATCTTCTTTCTTTTCGATGGAAGTGCCAGTAACAGATCCAAGCATGATCTTATTAGGGCCATTCTTAATGATTAACCAACACTCCCAATCGTTACCCTTTATGTAATGGGTCATCATATTTTTCCATAAACTGTAGTTATTCCCATTGAATACGGGACACTTCAGATTTTTGGAATCCATTAAAATAAAATTAAATGCAGCGGAAAATAGAAAATAAAAATAAATAAAACGGATCAGACTCCTTGCTGTAAGGCAATCAAGAGCACGAGGCTCTGATACCAATTGTAGAGTCTATTGATCGAATACGAAAGAGGGGGGGTGAATTGAGTATTAAAAACTAGCCCCACTTTTTCGATTTATATGATATGTAATTAATTATTTGATCTTATGGATTAAAATCAACTAATTAATTAATCAAAGTAAGCGTAAGTAACGAAATAACGAAAAGTAAAGAAAGTAGTGATCGGGCCTATCGCAAGCCCAATACAAAGATAATTTACCCAGACTAGGCTAATAACAAATTAATGTAATTAGGGAAGTAGGGGTCGATCCTCAGGGAGATGGTATTTCCTATGGATTGTGAATTGTCTCACAATTGAGTTTTATCTAACGATTTTCTGGGTTTTGAGGTTTTGAATTCTAAACTAATAAAGAACATGAATAAAAACAAAATAAAAGCAAACTAAAATGAAAACAATAAAGCAAATGATGAATAAACAATAATGAGAAGCATCTAGGGAAATAGGTTCACACATGTAAATTGACATATTGATGAAATTGGATTTAGGATATGCAAATCATTCATTGCGAGTTCGTAAGAATGATGTGTTCATTACAATCATAGATTAGATGGTCTAGCAGGCTTTTAGGCGATTTACTAGGTCTTAATCCACCATGTCATGCTTTGTCTATTCAATTCTCGTATCTCTACCTTAGAAAATAATTCCATACTAGTCAATGATTTTGATCAGGAATCGTCAACTATTGTTAAAGTCCAAACATGCATAGACACAATGTTTTAAAGGCACAATTTCTTTTATCCAATTGTCATCTTTTAATCAATCTAACATGGCTACCCTCCACCCTAGAAAGGTGACTACTCACTCATGATAATGTTTATGTCTAAGATGATGATGATAATAAAAACTAGGATAGACATATTTAGTTATTTTAACAATAATCTAAGACTTTCTATGTGGCGATAATAACGACGCTATTTGACAATCTAGGAAATGAAATGACGATTATAACAACATGAAAATGAATCTAGAATAATATGTAAAGAAAATAACAATAAAATAGAAAACAATAAAGGACAATAAACAAAGGATAAGTTAGGAAAACCTAGGTGACGATCAACAACGAAAGTGATAACGATAATAGAAATCCCTTGCATAGAATAATCGTTCCTTGAATTACAACACTTGTACCCAACAAAGTAGACTACAAAGATTGAAATTCTTATTGATCTAAGCTAATGTTTTGACATGAAATGGACAGAAATAAACTAACAACAAAAGACAAAAGAAGAAAATGATCTAAACTAGAAAGACTAAAACTAAAGAGAAAAGAAAAGATTATTCTAAAGAGGATTTGTAAGAAAATTGTTGTATGGATGATTGTGTGTTGAGAAGAGAGGCTGGAGCATCTATATATAGCATTAGGGTTTCGTGGAGAAGAGGTCGAGCATTGAACATATAAGACAAAAATAGGAAGTTGAAGCATCATGCTCGGATCAGCAGGGATACCCGATCGGGTACACACTTACCCGATCGGGTAAGTGGACATCTAGAAGCTCTTGACTAACGTTTCATCTTCCTTTGCTTTGACTTGACTTCCATCATCCCCCTTGACCTCTCCAATCGGGTTTGTTGATAGGGTTTGATGCAAAGCGATGAATTCTTCCGCCTAATTGATTGATCTTCCGACAACTACGAAACTCTCTTTGCTTCTTCTCTCTCTTAAGTTAGTGAACCTTCTTGAAATGCCTTTTGATATGGTCAAGCTTTCTTCTTCAAATTGTCGGGTTCTAGGCAAATACTCGGGAATATAGAAAAAAGGCGTAGAAACGTCACTTTTCCTACAAAACAGGTTAGAACACAGGAATTCGCCTAGAAAACGCTATTATATTAGCTCATAAAATGGCTTAACAAAGCACAAATGACATACAAAACCGAGCTAAAATGGGGGTTAAAATCATACAAATATTCACTTATCAAACTCCCCCAAGCTAAACCTTTGCTTGTCCTCAAGCAAACATAACAAACACTACCAGGACAAGGTTGCAAGCATTGGCTACTATACCATCAAGAAACAAATCTCAACGTAAAACTTTGAAAACATAATGAATCATAACCCAAAAACAACGTGGGCAAGAATGATACATAAACATGGCTGAGATTTACATAACGGCGTAGCACAAAGAATTTCACTACAGATTTTCAGCTCTTGCATGATCTTTTAACAAATGGACTCTCACGGCACACTCGAACACTCATTGTATGTAAAAGGTGATTTCTTTATGTGTAAATGTTTTTGAGACACTCACCTATCTACTACTTATGAAAATGTGTCCGTAGTCTAATATAGTAAACCATTCAAAACACAAGTCAAAGATCACAATGCACATAGAAAAGAAGCCAAAAAATAAGAAGAAGGCTTTGGGAAATGGGTCAAAGGTGGACAAACAGTTATGGTCATGTGAAGTTTAGAATGAGCTAGCAACTGACCAATGATAAATGAATACTCAATCCAAACTTTCGATGAATTCCCAAAAGACGAATAACGAAGCCAGAAGTAACGATTTGGCTTATTACACACGAAACACAAGGGTAAACTCCTTCTATTGATTTGACATTTTGAGGAGATACTCAAAACTTCTTCTCTTATTTCTTTTTTTTCTTTTTCTTTTATTTCGATTTTTCATTTTTTTCTATTTTTTCTTCTTTTCTTTTGAACATAACTTCACTTCTTGAACTTTTTCGTTCTTCCAAATTCACTTTGACAGATAAGAACAAATCTTCTCAAAGAGCACCCATACACCATAGTGTAGCTACTAGCTCAAAAGGTAGGCAGTTTTTATTTGTAGCTATTATTTTGAAGCATTTGTATGAAGGGGCTTATTTTGAGGGGCAAATTAAAGTGAAAAAGGCTTCAAATCTTAGTGAATCATGAATGCAATGCTTATAGGATTGAAATGAGAACCATACTTATGCGTTTTGACATGACACACATCACAAGGAGAACTACACACACCTAAATGAGATTGGGTATAGATGTACCAGTCTAAGGAGGTTCTACCTTACAATATATGTAACTTGCCAAATGTCAAGATCAAGCGTACTCATCTATAGATTCATCCCATGCCTACTGTGTACAAGACTTCCCCATGTATGCTCAATTCAATGAATATTGAATTATTGTGGTTTGAAAGCTCTAAGTTTGGGAAATGTAACATGATAGCATAATAAACAAGCAAGCAAAGCATGAAAAGCATTCAATTGTGTTCAAAATTTTAAAATTTTCTCAAAAATCGTCTCTTTCTCTTTTATTCAAAAAGTTGAAAAATGATCAACTAAAATGCAAAATGGGAAAATGCAATCCCTCCCCCAAGCTAAACATCACATTGTCGTCAATGTGAGCACAAAGACTAAACATGCAACGAGATGCTTAATGGGAAGAAAGGAAAAATGAAAGAAGAATGAAGCTTACTAGCCAGCGCAGACTCCCCCAAGCTAGTCTTTTGGACTTGACAAGGAAGGTCTTCATAGATTCTTCAAAAACTCTTTCATCTGCAAAGAAATCTAACAAAACAACGTAAAAGGGAAAAAGCAAAAAAAAATAACAATGCAAAAAGGGAAAACACGGGTTGCCTCCCGAGAAGCGCTTGTTTAACGTCCTGCTCGACGAATTCTTCTATGAAATCATTGAGTCGGGGATTGACGCTCCATGTAGACAATATCTAAACATCCGATGATAGAATTGTTATAGTAAAGTTTCAGTCTGTGTCCATTGACTTTGAATTTTTCACCATTGCCAGTCATTAGTTCCACATAGCCGTACTTGCTAACATATGTGACAGTGAATGGTCCAGACCATCGTGATCGAAGTTTTCCCGGAAAAATTTTCAAACGGGAGTTGAAAAGAAGTACTTGGTCACCGACATTAAATTCTTTTCTAATTATCCTCTTGTCGTGCCAACGCTTCGTTTTCTCTTTATAGATTCTAGAATTTTCATAAGCTTGCAAACGAAATTCATCTAGCTCATTGAGTTGCAAAAGTCGTCTATCAGCGCTAATCTTAGTGTCTAAGTTGAGTTCTTTGATAGCCCAGTAAGCTTTATACTCTAATTCGACAGGAAGATGACAGGCCTTTCCATAAACCAACCGATAAGGAGATGTTCCAATCGGGGTTTTGAAAGCTGTGCGATAAGCCCATAAGGTGTCATCGAGCTTATTACTCCAGTCGGTTCTAGATTTCGAGACTACTTTCTGAAGAATTGTTTTCAACTCTCTGTTTGAGACTTCTACTTGACCGCTGGTCTGAGGGTGGTAGGCTAATCCTCGTCTGTGATACACACCATATTTGGCAAGCAGAGTGTCTAACTGCTTTTCTCCAAAATGAGTTCCTCGATCACTAATCACGGCTCTGGGTACACCAAAATGTGGAAAGATGATCTTCTTAAATAGCCGTGTCACAGCTCTAGCATCATTGGTGGGGGTGGCAATTGCTTCTACCCACTTAGAAACATAGTCGACAGCGACTAAGATGTAACGATTTCCGTTAGAAGAAGGGAATGGTCCTTGATAGTCAATACCCCAGACATCGAATATTTCAACTTCTAATATGCCGTTTTGAGGCATTTCATGTCTCTTGGATATTTGACCCATTTGTTGGCAAGCTTCACAAGCCATAATCTTTAAACATCGAGGGCCAGAAAAACCCAGATTTTAAGACTTTGGCTACGGTTTTGGACGGACCATGATGACCACCATAAGCAGATGAGTCACATCCTTCTAAAACTCCTTTAACTTCCCACTGGGGGATACATCGTCTGTAAAGACCATCTGAGCACTGCTTGAAAAGATAAGGGTCATCCCAAACAAAGAATTTTGCATCATGCAAAAATCTCTTTCTTTGGTTATAAGAAAGGTCAGAAGGTAGCTGTCGACTGACAAGAAAATTGGCCATATCAGCATACCAAGGAGAAGAGTCAGCAATTGCCATTAATGAATCATCAGCAAACGAATCATTAATTGGTGTTGACAATCCTATTTCAGTTACTCTTATCCTTGAAAGATGGTCAGCGACTACATTTTCTGCTCCTTTCTTATCCCGGATCTCTAGATCAAACTCTTGAAGGAGTAAGATCCATCGGATAAGTCGAGGCTTTGCCTCTTTCTTTGAAAGCAGATATTTCAAGGCAACATGGTCAGTGTAAAAAATGACTTTTGATCCTATAAGGTAAGAACGGAATTTGTCTAAGGCGTAGACAATGGCAAGAAGTTCTTTTTCAGTGGTGGCATAGTTGATTTGGGCAGGATCTAAGGTTTTACTAGCATAGTAAATTGCATGAAGGAACTTTTCCTTTCTTTGCCCTAAAACAACTCCAACGGCATAATCACTCGCATCGCACATAAGTTCAAATGGAAGATTCCAATCAGGTGACTGGATTATAGGTGCGGTGATCAAAGCGCGTTTGATTTTTTTGAATGCCTCAAGGTATTCCTTTGTGAAATTAAAAGGTGCATCCTTAAAAAGGAGCTCAGTCAAGGGCTTGGCTATTTTTGAAAAATCTTTTATAAACCGTCGGTAAAAACCGGCGTGGCCAAGGAAACTCCTGATTCCTTTTACATTAGCAGGTGATGGCAGTTGTTCAATAACTTGGATCTTAGCTCGATCCACTTCAATACCTCTCTCAGAAATGATGTGCCCTAAAACTACACCTTCGTTCACCATGAAGTGACACTTTTCTCAATTGAGAACAAGATCGACTTCTTCACAGCGTTTTAGAACTTTCGATAGATTTGTCAAACAATTATCAAAGGAAATGTCATAGACGCTAAAGTCGTCCATAAATACTTCCATGATAGTTTCAAAAAAATCTGAAAAGATACTAGTCATGCAACGCTGGAAAGTTGCAGGTGCATTACACAGGCCAAATGGCATTCGGCGATAAGAAAAAGTACCCTAGGGACAGGTGAAGGTGATTTTCTCTTGGTCCTCAGGGTGGATAGGAATTTGGAAAAATCCTGAGTAACCATCTAGATAGCAGAAATATTTGTGGCAAGCTAACCTCTCTACCATTTGATCAATGAAGGGTAGAGGATAGTGATCTTTTCGAGTTGATTGATTCAACTTCCTGTAGTCAATACACATGCGCCATCCCGTCACAATCCTTGTGGGGATGAGCTCATTCTTTTCATTCTTGACTACTGTTGTTCCTCCTTTCTTGGGAACAACTTGAACAGGGCTAACCCATTTCGAGTCAGAAATTGCGTAGATTATGTCAGCATCTAGCAATTTCATAACTTCAGCTTTAACTACTTCTTGCATGTTAGGATTAAGACGGCGTTGTCCTTGAACACAAGGTTTTTGGCCTTCTTCTATGTTGATTCTATGCATGAAAAAGTCGGGGCTTATGCCAGTGAGATCTTCAAGTTTATAACCTATTGCCTTCTTATGTTTTTTCAAGACAGTCAATAGTGAGTTTAACTGATTTTTATCTAGGAGAGCACTCACTATGACTGGGCAATATTCAGATTCATCTAAAAAGGCATATTTTAGATTTGAGGGAAGAGGTTTAAGTTCGGGTTTATGTACTTCTGCCTTGGCAGGAGCATCAATTAAGCTTATGAACTCCTCAACTTCTTCAGATGGTATCTCTTTTCCAGTCAAGTCCCTTTCCAGCTCACTGATCTCAAAATTATCGTTCTCAGAGATATCCTCTAACAATAAAATTGCTTCTAAAGGATCCTCAATTATTGCTAGATACAGAGATTCATCAATGATTGAGTCGACAATGTCAAGGAAACAGCAAGGCTCTTCAAGCATAGGGCTCTTCATTGCACTGTTTAAGTTGTAGGTGACTTTATCATCACTTACTTCTAATGTCAATCTTCCATTCTTGACATCGATTACTGCTCCCGCAGTGTGTAGAAATGGCCTTCCTAAAATGATAGGGATTTGCGAATCTTCAGCCATATCTAACACTATGAAATCGACTGGAATGAAAAATCTTCCTACTCTAACAGGTACATCTTCTAAAACTCCAATAGGTTGTTTTAGAGAACGATCTGCCATTTGCAGGGTGATACTTGTGCATTTGAGAATTCCCATATTCAATTTTTCGCAGATGGAATAGGGCATGGCGCTTACACTAGCACCTAGATCGCATAAAGCTTTATCAATAGTGTAGGTGCCTATAGTGCAAGGTATAGAGAAACTACCAGGATCCTTTAACATAGGAGGGGACTTATTTTGCAATAACGCACTGCATTCAGCGGTGAATGCTATGATTTCAACATCATCTAAAGTCCTTTTCTTAGTTAAGATATCCTTCATGAACTTCGTGTAAGAAGGGATTTGAGTGATTAATTCAGTGAAAGGAACCATTACTTGGAGGTTTTTGACTACTTCCATGAATTTGCTGAACTGGGTTTCCTTATGATTTCTCCTCAAACGTTGGGGAAATGGAACTTGAATTTTGATGGGTTCCTTTTCAGGTTCATCCTTCTTTTCAGGTTTGTCTTCCGCTTCCTTAGCGGTGGATGGTTGAGAATCTTTTTGGCTCTCTACTTGTGTAGGCTCAACTGTTGGTTATTTGGTTTGCTGAGGTTCCGTATAAGTGGTACCACTCCTAAGGGTGGTAGCATTTGCGGTGTCCCTCGGTTGCTCACCATGAGGTGGGAGTTGGCCTTGTTTTCTTTGGGCATTAGAGGCAGCCAATTGGGCCATTTGAGTTTCAAGCATCTTGATGGCAGCACTTTAAGCTTGATCACTCTTTTGAAGTTGAGCAAACATTGAATCTTGTTTTTGAACAACTTGAAGAAGCATGGATTCAATTTTGCTCAAGCTTGAGTCATTAGGTTGGCCTTGAATTTGAGGTGGTTGGTGTTGAGGTTGATTTTGGTATGGTTGGTTGAAGTTAGGTTGGAATGAATGTCTCTGGTTTTGAAAACCAGATGGATTGTAAGGTTTCTGTTGGTGTGGTATGAATGGTTGTTGAATTTGTTGTTGGGGATTTTGAACGTTAGTGCTTTTGTAGGACAAAAATGGATGGTTTTTTGTGTTTTCATTATAGAAGTTTGAGAAAGCGTTGCCTTGCCTATATCCTTGATAGGCATTGACTTGCTCTATTGAACTTCTACATTCTTGAAAACTATGCCCTCCAACCCCACATGTCTCACATACCACCACGTGGTTAGTGACGTTGATATGTTCCTTGGATTGGGAAGAGCTTCCTACTTGTTGCTGCAGAAGGGCTAATTGGGCTTCCAGGAGTGCTACTTTACTTGAATCATCCTGCTTGGCTTTGAGTGGCATAGCACGCGACTTGCTATACTGAGAATCCTGGATTGCCATTGACTCGATAGTCGTACTAGCTATTTCTACATCGATTTGATCGAAACGACCATTGTTAGCGGAGTCGAGGATACAACGCGATTCGCCACAACGACCGTTGTAGAAGGTGATAGCTAGGAACCATGAATCAAGGCCATGATGAGGGCATTCTCTTTGTAATTCTTTGTACCTTTCCCATGCCTCATAAAGGCTTTCGTCGCCTCTCTGACGGAATCCAGTAATTTGACTCTGTAAGAGTGCGGTTCGTTCTGGTGGGAAGTACTTTTGATAGAAAGCAAGAGCTATACCATCCCAGTCGACTATTCCTAAGGCAACTCGGTCAAGACTATTGATCCAGAGTTTTGCCTTTCCTCTTAAAGAGAAGGGAAAAAGCATTTCCCTAATCTGCTCTTGGGATACTCCAGTTTGTCTAATCGCGGAGCAATAGTCTTAGAAGTTTTGGATATTAAGGTTGGCATCTTCTGTGGCATTGCCACCAAATTGATTTCTTTCTATTAGATTGATGAAGGCAGGTTTGATTTCGAAGTTTTGGGCTGTAATTTGAGGTGTAGCGATACCCCTTGGAAGTGTATCTGCAGTGGGTTTGGAATGGTCGGAAAGTCGAACCATTTTCTTTTGTGAAGATGAAGATGGAATGTTGGTTGAAAGTTGATTGGTTTTTGGAAATGGAGATGAGAATGGATCTTCTTCTCCTTCAAGATTAGGTAAGATATCCGAGTATTTCTCACGAATACGATCTAAACTTGAAATATCAGAAGCTTTTGACATTTCGTTGAATAGCTTTAATTTTCTACCCAGAGTTCTTTCTAGTTTGGGATCTAAAGGAATAGGGGTCCCTAGTCTAGAAGATCTGGGCATAAGATTGGAAAGCTAAGATGAAAAATCAAGAGAGGTCTAAAGGAATTTGGGTTCCTAAAGACTAGATAAAACTAATTGTGATAAAAATCACAAGAAAAAGGAAAATTGAACCGTGCTCCCCAGCAACGGCGCCAAAATTTGATCGGGCCTGTCGCAAACCCAATACAAAGATAATTTACCCAGACTAGGCTAATAACAAATTAATGTAATTAGGGAAGTAGGGGTCGATCCTCAGGGAGATGGTATTTCCTATGGATTGTGAATCGTCTCACAATTGAGTTTTATCTAACGATTTTCTGGGTTTTGAGATTTTGAATTCTAAACTAATAACGAACATAAATAAAAACAAAATAAAAGCAAACTAAAATGAAAACAATAAAGCAAATGATGAATTAACAATAATGAGATGCATCTAGGGAAATAGGTTCACACATGTAGATTAACATATTGATGAAATTGGATTTAGGATATGCAAATAATTCATTGCGAGTTCGTAAGAATGATGTGTTCATTACAATCATAGATCAGATGGTCTAGCAGGCTTTTAGGCGGTTTACTAGGTCTTAATCCACCATGTCATGCTTTGTCTATTCAATTCTCGTATCTCTACCTTAGAAAAGAATTCCATACTAGTCAATGATTTTGATCAGGAATCGTCAACTATTGTTAAAGTCCAAACATGCATAGACACAATGTTTTAAAGGCACAACTTCTTTTATCCAATTGTCATCTTTTAATCAATCTAACATGGCTACCCTACACCCTAGAAAGGTGACTACTCACTCATGATAATGTTTATGTCTAAGATGATGATGATAATAAAAACTAGGATAGACATATTTAGTTGTTTTAACAATAATCTAAGACTTTCTATGTGGCGATAATAACGATGCTATTTGACAATCTAGGAAATGAAATGACGATTATAACAACATGAAAATGAATCTAGAATAATATGTAAAGAAAATAACAATAAAATATAAAACAATAAAGGACAATAAACAAAGGATAAGTTAGGAATACCTAGGTGACGATCAACAACGAAAGTGATAACGATAATAGAAATCCCTTGCATAGAATAATCGTTCCTTGAATTACAACACTTGTACCCAACAAAGTAGACTACAAAGATTGAAATTCTTATTGATCTAAGCATCATGCTCGGATCAGCAGGGATACCCGATCGGGTACACACTTACCCGATCGGGTAAGTGGACATCTAGAAGCTCTTGACTAACGTTTCATCTTCCTTTGCTTTGACTTGACTTCCATCATCCCCCTTGACCTCTCCAATCGGGTTTGTTGATAGGGTTTGATGCAAAGCGATGAATTCTTCCGCCTAATTGATTGATCTTCCGACAACTACGAAACTGTCTTTGCTTCTTCTCTCTCTTAAGTTAGTGAACCTTCTTGAAATGCCTTTTGACATGGTCAAGCTTGCTTCTTCAAATCGTCGGGTTCTAGGCAAATACTCGGGAATATAGAAAAAAGGCGTAGAAACGTCACTTTTCCTACAAAACAGGTTAGAACACGGGAATTCGCCTAGAAAACGATATTAGTTAATAAAATGGCTTAACAAAGCACAAATGACATACAAAACGGAGCTAAAATGGGGGTTAAAATCATACAAATATTCACTTATCAGGGGTTGTTGATCCGACTAGTTATGGCGTAAATTTGAAAGATGATATGACTGATACGTATTTGAAATTCATTAAAATGGAGGCATTGGGTCCGGAATTGGTTTTTCAATCAAAGGGTGGTTCGGTTGATGTTAAACCGAATATTGTTGATTTCTCGGGTATTGAATCAAAATTAAATTTGTTTATGGGGAAGGTAATGGAGCGCCTTGATGCGCAAGACAAGAAAATCGATGCGGTTGTTGACAAGGTGGTCAAAACGGTGGCTTTGGAGAGCTCTAGCTCAACCCGTGACCATGGTGGGTCGGGTGTGAGTGGCGTGTTGAGGGGATGGATGACGGAAGTTGATGGTTGCCTTGCAAAAATTGAGAGGAATGTTGTCGATATGCGACAAGAGTTATTGGCAACGGGATCGGATGCAATTCTTGGTTAGCCAAGGAGGTGCTTTGGTGAAGAGTGGTGCGGAAATGCGCGAAGTTATGCACACCATTTATGATGCGATGGAGGCTCTATCTATGAAGTTTCGGAACTTTGATTCATGCCTCACCGCACAAGCTAATCATGTGAAGAAGTGCTTTGATCACCTTTCCACCCTTGAGTACCGTACCCGACCCGACTATATTGACCCCAACATCTTTCGCCAACCTGATTTGCCTTGATTTTCTCGTCTTACCTTGTTTGTTCTTAAACTACTTATTCCATTCGGCCCATTTTGGCTTAAACACTTATCCTATTGGGCCCATTGGCATTAATACTTTTCATTGTGGTTTGTAGTTTAATTAACATTTAGTACTTTATTTTGATTTCTATGAATCGTTAAGTATTGCGTATTTTGCATATCTATTTCTTGCCTTGGAGTATGTTATTCTAGTTATTTTATATCCTTGTTCTTGTCTTTTCAATCATGCCAAGAGGGGGAATAAATGATATTATTTGAGTCTTTGCTTAAGCTTGCTCCTTGTCAAGACTCGTTATCTCTTAAAGTCTTTCAAGTTATAACTTTGGCTAAGTTGTTATGTTCTTGCGATCAACGTTGCTATAACTTTGGTAGTATTTTGTTGAGGGGGAACCATGCTTAGTCACAATCATAAGAGAAATCATAAGAGACTTGTCATCATCAAAAAGGGGGAATTTGTTGGACCTATTTTATAGTTTTGATAATGACATGTGTTTACTTGATAATGTGCTTTACTTGATATATCATATGCATGTAATTGTGTGCTTTAGTATTATCATAGCTAACAACAATTACAAGAAAGAAGATCAAAGTTATAGAAGCTTAAGGAATAACTTTGACAAGTTCTGTGAGACAAAGTTATAGGAGCTTGAGGTATAACTTCAGAAGTTCCTATGCAAAGTTATAGCTATTCTAGTTATTGTTGGAGTAGGTGTCCTCCACAATAGTGCGCCACATAATAAATATTATAAAGGAATATTATTGGGATATTTATTGACTATATATATGATTAGTCTGTTGATTAACGTAAATCAATAACGGTTGGCTGACTAGAGTTTGACGTTATTGTCGTATGACGGCGGTGATCAACTGATCCCTTTCGGTCACACCTAAAGGATGAAATCCAAATAGTAACTAATTATTTGTATACGATACAGTTAATTAGTACATTACATATATTCGATATGTACGAGAGTTAATTGTTAGAACTTGAGTTAAGAACTCAAATTCGATTAAACTTATTTTTCAATTATGCGATAATTGACTAATAAATTTATATCTTATTTTAATACGATTAAATAAGATTTAACTTAGTAATTAATCGTTAAATTACTAAATTAGTTGAGGTTTTGAGATAGAGGTAATTAGTTAATTATATTTACCAAGAGTTGTAAAATAAATTAACTAAGCATTGTGGGACCCATTATATATTGATATAATGGTAAAATATTACTTAAAATGTTAAGTACATATTATTTATTTAATTGAGTCATATAATTGTTATATGATCAAATTAACACTTAAATTATACAAGATAATTAACCATATGATCAATAAGTATTTGTGAGACAAATATCAAAAAATCAAAATGGACCAAACTAGGCCATGATGGCCGGTTATGGTAGTAGTTACATGGTGATGATTGTTGTTCTTGTTTACACTCTTTAGTTACCAATTGAAAGTGACATAACAAGAAGTATACAATCATCACTTATACTACAACACTCCACTCTAATGCATGTGATCAAATTAAACAAAATAAGAGTCCTTATTTGGACAAAGTGGTCCGGCCATATGGCCTTATAATGAGCAATGGTTGTTCATTTTCATACTACTTCATTTTGTGCAATTTGTTTACTTCTCTCTAAAATTCTTCCTCTCACTAAAAACTCTCATATACTAATATTTACTAAGTATTACTAGTGTAGTAATATAGTCATAATATTAGTAGTATTATATCTATCTTATTATCTAGTTAATAATAAGGGTAGATTATTTGGGTTAATCTTGGTGCAACTTAGAGGAAATCTTCTACTTTGGAGATTGTTTGTGTTCATCCATATTTGTAGCTCAAGAACAACAAGAAGGAGTTCTTGTTGTGCCCTTATATTTTTCATATCAATGTGAGGAAATTTCTTCTCTTATATAAATGTCTTTATATTTGCATGCATGTTACATAGATCATTAATTACTAAACTAACAAGTAATTTAGCAAATAATTAGAAGAGTCTAATTAAGGTCTATGGACTTTCATGTGGTATCAGAGCTAGCTTGTAGCATGCATGTTCATTTTGGACATTTTTATTAAAGTTATAAGAAAACTAATAAATCAAAGATTTTGAGTTAAACTACGATTCTGACAAAAATTTTTGGTTCATGTATACCTACTGACCTCAAAATGTTTGTGGTCAAATTTCGTGATTTTAGGGATTAATTTGCTATTTATTTTGATTTTTCGCGTTTAAACCGAGTTAACATGTATTTTATGAGTTAAAAGTTAACTAAAAATAGTTGTATGTTGATTCTGGCCATGAAATTTTAATATGATCTCACATGCATGTCTTATATATTGTAAGTAAAATTTCGTGACTTTTAACTATGTATTGCATGTTTATTGATTTTTATACGATAAAAGTCGATAATATGAGATTATAATGTTCATAAAATTGAAACGTCCATTTATGGTCTTGAAAATTTTTTGTACATTTTACATTTTAATTTTGATACTCTTGGTGAAATTTCATAATTTGTTTCACTGTTTTACTATATCTAATGTTTTTATTTGATAAAACCATTAAATACAAAGCTATTTGTTCATAAATGTAATTTAAATTTTTTGAGCAAATGTTTTTTATTTTTATAATTCCTGGAATTGTTCCAGAATGTAAAAAATTTTTGGTTTCAAATTTTATGATGTTTATGTTTTATTTTGGTTTTATTTCATAATTGTTATGATTAAACCGTAATATTTAGCAAATGAAATCAAATCGATCTAATTAATGACCAACAAAATTAGTAGTGACTAATTTTGAGTTTTAAATCAGTTTAGTTAATTAGTTTGAATTTAAATGAGATTTAAAAGTTGATAGTGATTTTTAATGGTTAAAAATCAATAAATCCCGGAAAAATCGAGCTACTATGAGCATGAATGAATTGTAGGACGATTTTGGCATGAATTTTGCAGCAATTTATTTTATTTATGTTTGAATGAATGAATGTCATTTATTTAATAATTTATGCAAAGTTTGTACCTAGTATGACCTAGTTATTTTTATCGTTATTACCCGTAATGTAAGGGAATAACGGTTTGGTTGTAATTTGATTGCGATCTCGTATCGCCGGTTTGTATAATTTAATAATTTTATTTTATAGAATAAATGTATAATAGGAATTTGTATATTTGTATATTTGTAATTATTTTTATGAAGATCGGTGACTCCCTCAAGACGGTGCCATTTTGGAAGGTGTTCCAAGTGAAGAGGCAAGGGACCAAGGAGTTGGTTTCCGAATTTGTAACTATCTAGTTAATTATGATTAGCTAGGTGGCCATACTAGGATTTTATTGTTGCTTGGTTGCTTGCTTTATTTCCGCTCATGCCAAAATCGTCACACATGCATTTTTATTTACCGTTATTGTCAATTCAACGTTATTCACAATTCACCGACTTAGTTCACTTATAGGGAATTAATAACTAAATTGACAAGATCTCTCACATGTTTAAAATTGAGATTAGCCTTACCAATTAATAACACCTATGAATCCCGTGTTCATTAGGGCTACCACGCTCGTGGGTCCCTTTTTACCTCGGGTAAGTAGGGTGATACGATCACAAGCTAAAATTGGTTTGGACTCAACGAGATAAGCGTTATCTTGGGACTAGGAGATGGATTTAGTTGAAATCCGTCAACCAAGAGTTCTAAAGGTAGAATTAGTCAAGTAATGACTTACCGTTTCTAGATAAAGGTAGCATGCGATGACTATTTTTATTTAAAAAAATGGGTCTTGGAATCATTTATATAATTTAGTGAGAGGTCATTATATGAATGCTAAACTTGTTAAAATGTTTTTCAAGTAAATTAACAATGAATGTTTATATATTTCTTTTTGTTGTAGTTACCATATTCGCACAATGTCAACATCATCAAACGTTGCAACCTTGGGTAAGGACTCATGGTTAAGGTCCGTCATGGACAAGTGTGTCCTTAAGGATGACGGAAGTAACTTCGTTGAATGGGAATCAACGATCAAGAACGCCGCGTTATCCGATAACGTGCTTCACTACTTGGTCAAAGAGCCCCCCACCGAACCCGCGCCTAGATCGTCCGCGGTGGTTCGGGCCGAGTATGACCTTTATTTGAAGGTTGCTAATGACGTCAAGAATGCCTTGATTTGGTCAATCTCACCCAAACTCAAACTCCACTTGATCTCTCTCAATGCATATGCGATATTCACGAGGATCACTTCGATGTTTTCGCAAGCCCCTCAAATTGTCCAATATAAGGCGATTACGAAATTCTTTGACACTAAGCTTCAAAGGGGCCAAAAAGTTGGCCCACACGTGCTCAAAATGGTTGAGTACGCGGACACCTTAGAGCGTCTAGGGTGCAAAATTCCGAAGAATTTGGTGGTGGGTAAAATCCTTCATTCACTCTCACCTAAGTTCACCCAATTTAGGGTGAACTATAACATGAATGGCATGGACAAGAGTTTCCATGAACTCCATGCACTCCTCACCCAAGCTGAGAGGGACATGGAGGCTAGTGGGAGGGAACCCAAGGATGTTCTTTCCATGAAAATGAAGAACATGAACCTTGGGGTAAGGAAGGACAAGGGAAAGGGTAAGACGCTTTTCAAGAAATCCGGCAAGGGAAAGGCAAGGGTCTGTTATAAGGCCAAGCCAATGTCAACAACCACGCGGAGGCGGATTGCTATTATTGTAATGGCAAAGGGATGGAAACGCAATTGCCCCAAGTACTTGAAGAAAGAAAGACGGTTGTGTGACCACGTAGCTGGTAAAAATTCTTTGCATCACTATATGATAGATATTAACTTTGCTAGTCACTCTTCTTGGCGGTATTGATACAGGTTGTGGTTCTCAACTTTAATAATGTACAGGGGCTATGAGGGACGTGCAAGCACTAGCCAAGGGTGACGTGGACCTACGCATGGGAAATGGCGCTAAGGTAGCCGCAGTTTCGTGGGCACCTACGTTCTTCTTTTGCCTAATGGTTTAGAGTTGTATTTAAATAATTGCTATTATGTTCCAACTCTTACCAAGAACATTATCTCCATTTCCGTGTTAGACATGGAAGGTTTTTCTTTTTGCATTAAGAACAACTGTTGTACTTTTGCCTTTAATGAAATGGTTTATGGCGAGGCCATTTCTATTGGAGGTATTTATGTTCTAGATATTGCAAAAGAGGTCTATCATGTAGAAAACAAGAAGCTCAAAACAGGTGAACCTAATCAATCATACCTTTGGCATTGTCGTGTAGGGCACATAAACGAACGACGCATAAAGAGACTTGTTTCATCTAAAGTACTCAAACCATTCGATTACGAATCTTATGGCGTATGCGAATCTTTTCTTCTAGGCAAGATGACTCGTGCTCCTTTTACGGGAAAAGGGACACGAGCAAGTGAAGTATTAGGACTTATACACACGGATGTATGCGGTCCAATGACTATTCGAGCTAGAGGTGGTTATCACTACTTCATTACTTTTACCGACGACTTGAGTAGATATGGATATGTCTACTTGATGAGGCATAAAAGTGATGCTTTTGAAAAGTTCAAAGAAGTTCAAAATGAAGTAGAAAACCAATTGAATAAAAAGATTAAAACCCTACGATCCGATCGTGGTGGTGAATACTTGAACCATGAATTTGATTCACACCTGAAAGATTGTGGTATAGTATCACAATGGACTCCTCCTGGAACACCTCAATTAAACGGTGAATCCGAAAGGAGAAATCGAACTTTATTAGATATGGTTCGATCTATGATGAGTCTAACAGAGCTTCCTGATTATTTTTGGGGTTTTGCTATCTTATCTGCAATATTTTCACTAAATCGAAGCCCGCCTAAAGCGGCAAACAAGACTCCATATGAGATATGGACAGGAAAAGTTCCTTATTTGTCATTTATGAGAATTTGGGGATGCGAGGCTTTTGTTAAGAATAAGTCTGACGTAAACTCGCACCCAAAATAATGACAAATGTCTTTTTGTAGGATATCCAAAGACTCACGTGCTTTATTACTTATACAATAACACGAGGACAAAGGTTGTGTCTCGTGAGCAGTCTTTTAGAAAATGATTTTATGTCTAAAAGACAGAGGGGGAGAAAATTTGAACTTGATGAAGTCCAAGAGCCACAAACCGAAAAGGACGACGAGGAAAACGTTCCCTCTTCGTCTGGTACGGTCATTATTCCTTCGGAACCTAGGAGGTCAAGCAGAATTAGTCATCAACCTGATAGATACCTTGGTATTATAGAGGAAGGTGATGACTTTAATGTTTTACTTTTTGAAAGTAACGAACCTACTACCTACAAAGCAACCATTTCTAGTCCCGACTCAAAGCTATGGCTAGGAGCCATGCAATCCGAAATGGATTCTATGTACGACAATCAAGTATGGGACTTGGTTGATTTACCTAAAGAGGTACGACCTCTTCAGTGTAAGTGGATCTATAAGATCAAAAGTGGCATAGACAAACATAATGATGTTTATAAAGCTAGATTGGTGGCAAAAGGTTTCACCCAAGTTCATGGTCGTCACTATGACGAAACCTTCGCCCCAGTCGCCATGCTTCGATCCATAAGGATTATCTTAGCGGTTTCCGCATTTCATAATTATGAGATTTGGCAAATGGATGTCAAAACCGCCTTCTTGAATGAGATTCTAGAAGAGGAAGTGTACATGACACAACCTGAAGGTTTTGTGGATCCAGCAAACCCTAAGAAGGTATGCAAACTTAAGAGATCCATCTATGGTCTTAAGCAAGCATCCAGGAGTTGGAATCATCGTTTCGATCATGTAATTAAACAAAATGGTTTCACTCGAAGTGTCGAGGAACCGTGTTTATACATGAAGTTTAGTGGGAGTAAAGTAAATTTTCTAGTCTTGTATGTAGATGACATACTGCTCATTGGGAATGATATTCCAATGCTCACTTCTGTAAAGGAGTGGCTAGGAATACATTTCCAAATGAAAGACTTAGGAGAGGCCAGCGCATCTTAGGTATCCGGATCTATAGGGATAGATCTAAAAGGATACTAG
>JAIUZE010015594.1:0-40959 GCA_022085475.1 Heliosperma pusillum
AAATCCTCACCACTGTCCTCAAATTATGCTTACAAATAATAATTCTATGAAAATACTTAGTATTATCATCCCCTTCAGCCACCCATTTTGCTTTAGACTTCTGCAGCAGGAAACTATCAGTAGCTTCCTTGAGTTCTGTGTCACTTCTGGCAATCTCAATCTCCCGAGAGATCAAAAGAGGGTTCCTGGGATCATCTCTCAACTGGTGTTGAATATATTCAAGGAATTTCAAGGTTCTAATAGCATTATTCTCAATATCATTAAACCTCTCTTTATTAAGGATCTTCAAAGGAAACTTAATATTGTTAAGCTTTTTAACAAGGATGAACATCTTTGTCCCATACCATATAGTCTGCCAATGCTGTTCCACACACTCTTTAAAGCCAGGGTCCTTACTCCACATATAAAAATACTTAAAACTCCTTCTCTTAATCTCATTGTACTCTTGCTTCTATACCACACACGAGGTATGGTAAAAAACACCTTCCACATAGAAATGTGCATAAAGAGAAGAATTCTTTGTCATCCATTCATGATTCACCAGTATCCTGTCTAGCCTACTATAAACCCTGGTAAGGGTCTCTTTCTTATTACTCCAAGTATAGTAGGACCCAACTGAAGGACTGTCTAAAACTTCACATGCATCCACACAGCTATGAAATTCTTTCATCTCCTCCTCAATAGTGGCTCATCCTAATCTTTCAGAGGGGGCAAAAACTGTGTTGAAATCTCCACAAATGACCCAAGGCCCCTTGCAAGCAGGAGCTCACCCAAGGGGCCTTGATGATCAAGCCACATACAAGACAAGCTTGACCCCTCAGATGGAAGCTCGAATTACAAGGTCGAAACAACAAGCTATGACAAGTCAAGAGCAACCCAAGCCAAGCCACCCCAATGAAGAAGACAGTTCAAGGTTCAACAACCCATGCCCAGCCCCAACACAACCCACATTACCTACACAAAACAGAAACAGAGCCATTCAGGCCCAGACAGACCAGTTAACAAACCCAGCCTCTAGGAGGTACACCAGGGCATTCCAACCACCCCCACTATGGCCTACCATCAAGACAACCCTCTAAGCTACAAGTTTGCCCAGGACAAACCTTTTTGAAGTCTAGTAAAAACCCATGAAACAGACACCCCAAAGTTAGAGTCCAGTAAACAGCATAGCAGAGGTAGTACATGCTCAGATGATGTTTTCTTTTGTTTAAGTAACCTTGTCTTCATCTAAGGCAGGTTTATCTACGTCCTCATAAGAGTGGAGAGTTCCAAGGAACAACAAAACACCCAGAGCAAAGCACAAGACAACAAGAACAACAGATTTCCAATTCAGGAAAACTCCAAAAACTACTTTTATTTGCTTTGCCATTCTGTTTTCTGCGTTTAATGGTTTTTGTGTCTGTTTTCATTTATGTTGTTAATCTCGTCCCTCTTGTGAGCCTTAATTAATGTCAGTAGAAGTAGTTTAGATCCTAAGTTGGCCCTTGGATGATCTGTGCATCCAATGGCTCACAAGTTATCAGCCCCTCTATATAAAGAGGTCTTGTATGTTTGTTTGAGTAGACTTTGATGAATGAATGAACTTTGAGAAATCCCTCAAAACTATCAAACTTGTGCTAAGAGCTGTAGTTTGAAAACAAGCCTGATACATCTTCAAGGTGTTTGATCAGTGCCTTGTATTGTGAGTCAAGTTATATCTGTGCATTGCTGTGATTAACTTACTTGCTGTTGAGTCTAGTCTAGGGTGTTTGTGCTTTGCTGTAACACTTGAAAACTGTCTCTAAACTAGTCTTTGAGTCCTTTCCTCTTGTGCCTTGCTGTAGAGGATTGTCTCCAAGTCATATCCCTTGTATCTTTCAGCTAAAATAACTCACAATCCCTAAAAACAACACCCCTTGTTACTTGATATTGTATTCAGTTTGAGTCAAGCTAATCAAGTCACTTAAAACTTGTGAACCTTAGTAGTTTACACTCCAAATTGGTTATCAGAGCTTTGGTTGAGAGTCTTAGTGAGTTCATTTTCCCTAACTACATTTAAAAACACAAAATAGCCCAATGAGTGAAGAGAGACTAGCAGGAGTAGAAGCAAGGATGGAGGATCTGGCTGGGATTGTAACCACCCTAACCAGAACCGTGGACCAGGTTATAGGCAACCATTTGCTTGCTGGAGGAAGAGGTAGAGGTCGTGGAAGAGGCCAAGGAGGAGGCAGAGGAAGGCCACCTGATGATGAAGAGTATCCAGACTCAGATGACTCAACAAGAAGCAGAGCTTCCATCCACAGGGACACAGACAAACATCTTAAGGTAGATATCCCTGAGTTTTCTGGTAGTCTTAATCCTGATGACTTATTAGAATGGCTTAGAGAAGTAGAAAGGATCTTTGAGTACCAGGGATACAATGATTCCAAGTCTTTTAAAGTAGCCATCCTTAAACTGAAAGGGTATGCTTCCCTTTGGTATGAAACTATGAAAGGGTTAAGGGCTAGGGAAGGTAAAGAACCCATCAAGTCTTGGACGAAACTGAAAAAGAAACTGTTAGACAAATTTGTTGCTAAGGATTACACCCAGGATCTGTTTATCAAGTTATCTAAGTTGAAACAAGGAGACAAACCTGTTGAATCTTATCTGAGGGAGTTTGAACAACTCACCCTACAATGTGATATAAATGAGAAGCCTGAGCAAAGGATTGCTAGGTACTTAGAGGGTCTAGATAAGAACATTGCTAACAAGGTTAGGATGCAACCTCTGTGGTCATTTGATGATGTTGTCAACCTATCTCTGAGAATTGAGAAGATAGGGAAGACTAAGCCTGCTACACCAAAACCTGTTAGGCCTTTTCAAACCAGACCTTATAGTGGGTTTAGAGCCATGGATACCCCTAAGACAGCACCCCCACCTACCTTCGACAAGGGTAAGGGCATCATGGGTCAAAAGCCAAGCACTTCATTGACTGAGAACAGAATTAGGTGCCTCCAATGTCAAGGCTATGGACATTTCAGAAAGGATTGCCCTTCTAAGAAGACCTTAACCATAATGGAAGTTGAGGCTTGGGAGAAAGAGGGTCTAGTTGAGTATGAAAGGGATGATCCTGAGGTTGAAGAAGTGGTGAGTGAGGAAGAAGAGTCTAGTCAGGAGGCAATAGTGGCACTCCCTGACACAGGCCACAGCTTAGTCCTATGGAGAGTAATGCATTCACAACAGATACCTTTGGCGGAGGATCAAAGGTCCCTCATTTTCAGGAGCAGATGTACCATACAAGGGAGGGTTTGTAATCTTATTATAGATGGAGGTAGTTGTACCAATGTGGCTTCTGTTACTATGGGTGATAAGCTGAAGTTGAGCACTCAAGATCACCCTCACCCCTATAAGTTGAGATGGCTGAGTAAGGGAGCAGAGGTTAAGGTGGATAAGCAATGCATGGTCCCTTTCTCCATTGGCAGTGTGTACAAGGATGAAGTATTGTGTGATGTGGGTCCAATGGATGCCTGTCACTTGCTATTAGGAAGGCCATGGGAGTTTGATAAAAGCTCCATACACCAAGGAAGAAGCAATACCTATTCTTTCAAGCATGGGAGCAGGAAGGTGACATTAGCCCCCTTGCCACCACACCAGAAGAGCTATGGAAGTCCAAGTATGGCTGAGGATTTTAGTGGAGTTGTATTTCTATCTGAGTCAGCAATGGTCAAGGAGTGTAGTGAGGAGCAACCTATAGTAATGCTGCTATCAAAGGAAGTTCAGGAAGAAGAGTCTAAGGTGATCCCTGCAGATGTTAAGCCCCTCATTGATCAGTTCAAGGAAGTGTTTCCAGAGGAACTTCCTGATGGCTTACCCCCTTTGAGAGGGATTGAACACCAAATAGACCTTGTGCCAGGGTCTGTACTACCTAATAGACCAGCCTACAGATGTGATCCTAAGGCTACACAAGAGCTACAAAAGCAAGTTGGAGAGTTGATGAGTAAAGGGTTTGTAAGGGAGTCATTAAGTCCTTGTGCTGTGCCTGCATTGTTGGTTCCTAAGAAGGATGGGACTTGGAGGATGTGCATAGATAGCAGGGCTATCAACAACATCACAGTCAAGTATAGGTTCCCTATACCTAGGCTTGATGACATGTTGGATGAGCTAAGTGGCTCAAGGTTCTTTTCTAAGATTGACTTGAGGCAAGGTTACCATCAATTGAGGATCAGAGAAGGAGATGAGTGGAAGACAGCCTTCAAAACAAAGCATGGCCTTTATGAGTGGCTTGTCATGCCCTTTGGCCTGTCAAATGCCCCAAGTACCTTCATGAGATTGATGACAGAGGTGCTTAGGCCTTGCCTAGGGAGATTTGTGGTGGTATACTTTGATGATATCCTCATCTACAGCAAGAGCAAGGATGATCATTTGAGGCATCTTGAGGCTGTGTTTGAAATACTTAAGGAGAGCAAGCTCTTTGGGAAGCTTGAGAAGTGCACCTTCATGACTGAGGAAGTCAAGTTTCTAGGATATGTGGTATCTGGTAGAGGCATTTCAGTTGATCAAGACAAGATCATGGCAGTCCAGTCTTGGCCTATCCCTAGGAGTATTACAGAAGTAAGGGGATTCCATGGCTTAGCATCCTTCTACAGAAGATTCATTAAGGACTTTAGCACCATTGCAGCACCTCTCACTGAGTGCATGAAGAAGGGAGAGTTCACTTGGACTGAGAATGCTTTGCAGGCTTTCAAACACATGAAGAAGCTCTTGTGCAGTGCACCTATCCTAAGATTGCCAAACTTTGATTGCCTTTTTGAGGTTGAATGTGATGCAAGTGGAGTGGGAATTGGAGCTGTCCTCATCCAAGAGAAGAAACCTGTAGCCTACTTTAGTGAGAAGCTAAGTGGTGCCAAGCTAAACTATTCTACATATGATAAAGAGTTCTATGCTCTTGTCAGAGCTCTGAGGCATTGGAGTCATTACCTGAAGCCCAAACCTTTTGTCTTACACTCTGATCATGAGGCATTGAAGTACATAGGAGGCCAGCATAAGCTCAGTCACAGACATGCTAAGTGGGTGGAGTTCCTTCAGTCATTCACCTTTTCTAGCAAGTACAAGGAGGGCAAACAAAATGTGGTGGCTGATGCATTGTCTAGGAGATACACTCTGCTATCAACTATGGAGCAAAGGGTTCTTGGTTTTGAGTTCATGAAGGATATGTATCAAGAAGATCCAGACTTTGCAGAGGATTGGTTGGCACAGAAAGAGGGAACAAGAACCATTGATTCACCCTACACTTTGCAAAATGGATTCTTATTTAAAGGAAACAAGCTGTGTGTTCCCAGAGGATCTTATAGGAATCTATTGATTAAGGAGGTACATGGAAGTGGCCTTGGAGGACACTTTGGGGTTCAGAAAACTGTGGACATACTACAAGATCAATTCCATTGGCCTAAGATGATGGGAGAAGTTCAAATAGTGCTCAGAAGGTGTGGAGTTTGTCAAAAGGCCAAGAGTTCTTTCCAAGCAGGACCTTACACTCCCCTACCAGTCCCATGTAGGCCTTGGGAGGATGTTAGTATGGATTTCATAATGGCATTGCCTAGGACAGCAAGAGGGAAGGATTCTATCATGGTGGTTGTGGATAGGTTCAGTAAGATGGCACATTTCATTGCATGCAAGAAGACTGAGGATGCTGTGAGTGTAGCAGAGCTATACCTTGATGAGGTGGTGAGGTTACATGGAGTTCCAAGGACCATTGTGTCTGACAGAGACACAAAGTTTATGAGCCATTTCTGGAGGACATTGTGGAAACTGCTTAACACTAGGTTATTGTTTAGTACCTCCCATCACCCTCAAACTGATGGCCAAACTGAGGTGACTAACAAGACCTTGGGAAGAATCTTGAGGTGTATAGTCAGCAAATCTCTCAAGGATTGGGACTTGAAGTTGGCTCAAGCAGAGTTCTCTTTCAATAGAGCTCCATCAGCAGCCACAGGCCACTCCCCCTTTGAAGTGGTCTATGGTACTAACCCCTTAATGCCTTTGAGTTTGTCTAATGTGTGCAGGTCAGAAGTCCACTATGATGCCAAGAAGAGGGTGGAACAAATGTTAAAACTCCATGAATCAGTCAGGAAACAAATTGAGAAGGCTAATGATCTGTACAAGAAGAATGCCAAGGTTCCTAAGACCAAGAAAGACTTTGCACCAGGAGATCTAGTATGGATCAACCTAAGGAAAGAAAGGTTCCCTTCCAAGAGAAAGAACAAGCTAGAGCCAAGAGCAGATGGTCCTTTTCAAGTCATAGAGAAGATAGGTCCCAATGCCTACAAAATTGATCTACCAGGAGAGTATGCAGTCCATGGGACATTCAATGTTGGAGATCTTAGTCCTTTCTTTGAAGACTCTGAGGGAGAAGAAGACACAGGCTTGAGGTCAAGCCCTTTTCAACCTGGGGAGGCTGCAGCAGGAGCTCACCCAAGGGGCCTTGATGATCAAGCCACATACAAGACAAGCTTGATCCCTCAAATGGGAGCTCGAATTACAAGGTCTAAACAACAAGCTATGACAAGTCAAGAGCAACCCAAGCCAAGCCACCCCAATGAAGAAGACAGTTCAAGGTTCAACAACCCATGCCCATCCCCAACACAACCCACATTACCCACACAAAACAGAAACAGAGCCATTCAGGCCCAGACAGACCAGTTAACAAACCCAGCCTCTAGGAGGTACACCAGGGCATCCCAACCACCCCCACTATGGCCTACCATCAAGACAACCCTCTAAGCTACAAGTTTGCCCAGGACAAACCATTTTGAAGTCTAGTAAAAACCCATGAAACAGACACCCCAAAGCTAGAGTCCAGTAAACAGCATAGCAGAGGTAGTACATGCTCAGATGATGTTTTCTTTTGCTTAAGTCAACTTGTCTTCATCTAAGGCAGGTTTATCTATGTCCTCATAAGAGTGGAGAGTTCCAAGGAGCAACAAAACACCCAGAGCAAAGCACAAGACAACAAGATCAACAGATTTCCATTTCAGGAAAACTCCAAAAACTACTTTATTTGCTTTTGCTCAGTCTGTTTTCTTTTGTGTTTTGTGTCTGTTCTTTATAGTTGTTAAGCTCGTCCTCTTGTGAGGCCCTTAATTAATGTCAGTAGAAGTAGTTTAGATCCTAAGCTGGCCCTTGGATGATACATACATCCAATGGTTCACAAGATATCAGTCCCTCTATATAAGGAGGTCTTGTATGTTGTTGTAAGCAGACTTTGATGAATGAATGAACTTTGAGAAATCCCTCAAAACTATCAAACTTGTGCTAAGAGCTGTAGTTTGAAGCAAGCCTGATACATCTTCAAGGTGTTTGATCAGTGCCTTGTATTGTGAGTCAAGTTATATCTGTGCATTGCTGTGATTAACTTACTTGCTGTTGAGTCTAGTCTAGGGTGTTTGTGCTTTGCTGTAACACTTGAAAACTGTCTCTAAACTAGTCTTTGAGTCCTTTTCTCTTGTGCCTTGCTGTAGAGGATTGTCTCCAAGTCATATCCCTTGTATCTTTCAGCTAAAATAACTCACAATCCCTAAAACAACACCCCTTGTTACTTGATATTGTATTCAGTTTGAGTCAAGCTAATCAAGTCACTTAAAACTTGTGAACCTTAGTAGTTTACACTCCACCCCTGATACTGATTCTTAAATTAAATCAATCTATTCCATAAAGGTTTTCTCTCCTCCACTCCATTAAAAGCATACACATAAGTAATATAGAAAGATTCTCTAATCCCTAGATCAGTTGCCCTGAGATGAATGAATTGGGCATCATATTCAATAAACTGAATATGAAATTTGTCAGGCTGCCATATAACTTAAATTCTACCTCCTTTATGCCAATTAGTATTAGTTGAAATACACCAATTTGAACACAAACTATTCCTCACTCCATTTAGAGCCAAAGGTTTAACCTTGGTCTCAAGGAGACCAAACAATCCAACATTATAATGATGAAGAAAACACTTAATACTCTTCTTCTTTGCTGGACTGTTTATTCCCCTTACATTCCAGAAACCAAAATTATGAACCTCTCGTTCCTTGTTCATTTTGTTGTATTTTGATGAGGAGTAATTTCTTTGTAGAGAGTCTTGGAGCGCGAGCTAGCAGAGTCTCGGAGGGAAATACCTTGTTTGTTGAGGGAGCTAAAGGACAGAGACACTGAGATTGCTGCTCTTGAGATTCTAGCTGGGCTTGGTTCACTACAAGAGAAAGCTCATTTTGAGACGGATTAATCCGTCGCCAAACTGAAAGTCCATAGACCTTAATTAGACTCCTCTAATTTGTTACTAAATTACTTGTTAATTTAGTATTTAATGATCTATGTAACATGCATGCAACAATAAAGACATTTATATAAAAGAAGAAATTTCCTCACATTGATTTGGAAATAAAATGGGCACAACAAGAACTCCTTCTTGTTCTTGAGCTATAAATATGGATGAATAATAATTATCTCCAAACTAGAAGACTTCCTTTAAGATGCACCAAGATGACACCAAATAATCTACCCTTATTATTAACTAGATAATAAGATAGATATTATACTACTAATATTAGAATATATTACTACACTAGTAATACTTAGTAAATATTAGTATTTGAGAGTTTTTAGAGAGAAGATGAGTTTTTGAGAGAAGTACGAAAAACAAGCAAGAATTGAACAAATGAAATGAACAACCATATTGCCCTTATAAAGACAATATGGCCGTTCAAGAAGAGCTTCACAAGGCTCTTATTTTGCTTATTTTAATCACATGCAAAGTGGTAGAGTGTAGTGTTAGTATGAAATGATTTTAGGTTACTATTCATGTCATAATCACATGTTGCTTGTGAGTATGAATAAGAGCAACCATCATCACCATCCACTACATGTATACCGGCCATGTGAGGCCTATTTTGATCCATTTTGATTTTTGATATTTGTGCCACAAATACTTATTAATCATATGCTTAATTATCTTGTATAATTAAGTGTTAATTTGATCATATAACAATTATATGACACAAATAAATGAATAATATGTACTTAACATTTTAAGTAATATTCTACCATTATATCAATATATAATGGGTCCCACAATGCTTAGTTAATTTATTTTACAACTCTTTGTAAATATAATTAACTAATTACCTCTATCTCAAAACCTCAACTAATTTAGTAATTTAACGATTAATTACTAAGTTAAATCTTATTTAATCGTATTAAAATAAGATATAAATTTATTAGTCAATTATCGCATAATTGAAAAATAAGTTTAATCGAATTTGAGTTCTTAACTCAATTTCTAACAATTAACTCTCGTACATATCGAATATATGTAATGTACTAATTAACTGTATCGTATACAAATAATTAGTTACTATTTGGATTTCATCCTTTAGGTGTGACCGAAAGGGATCAGTTGATCACCGCCGTCAAACGACAATAACGTCAAACTCTAGTCAGCCAACCGTTATTGATTTACGTTAATCAACTGACTAATCATATATATAGTCAGTAAATATTTAAATTATATTCCTTAATAAGATTTATTATGTGGCGCACTATTGTGGAGGACACCTATCCAACAATCTCCCACTTGTCTGACACAAGTGTGCGTCACCAATTCTCTTGTCTCTTTATCACATCTCCCACTCAACGCAAGGTGTCTTTCAGGTCGCACTTGCGATTGACAATATCTAGAGTGGTTTTCTCGATAGGGAGAGTAACTGTCTGACCGAAAAATCTACCATAGATCTCTTTCCGAGCGTGGCCACGCATTTACAGTAACTTCTCCTCGAGTGGCCTAAAGATGTTTGTACCCAACGTGGGTGGACAATTCCTGTTGATTCATCTACTCTGTATGATGCAGATCACCATGATCCAAAAGATGTCCATCGGCCTCCTTTTACGGCACGACCTAGAACATCAACCAAAACCAATCGGAAACTGCACTGACTCAGATAGACGGTCGCCAGTCAAAAGAATCGACTCATAGGAATAAGATAGAAGACCCTGCCACGACCAGGCATCAAATAATTGATTTAAGGGTCTCTACAATGTCACTGTCCGACAGAGTGTCATACAGTCTGTCTATGTAAACGACCAGTCATCTCCATGACCCCATGGTGCTGAACCAACCATCGATTGACTTACAATCTAGTCATTTCGAGACGTCACCTCATTGAGTGACTAGGGACAAAATACTAAGTTCGTCCTATTCACTTGAATAGGGTCCAACAATCTATTCGGATAAACAAAGTATTAAATTTAGTCAAACTAAATAAAAGAGTTTAAAATAAAACTCGAACAATGAATGCAATTATCATATATGAAATAATTAATACAACATTCAATTATTACATATTTTATAATCTAAAGGAGTTCTGGTACACGTCTCAATCCCATTGTGACGACATGACCATCATGCTTAGCCTTTGACAAAGGCTTGGTTAAAGGATCAGCAATGTTGTCATCTGTCCCAACCTTACAAATGTCAATTTCCTTTCTGTCCACGTAATCTCTAATTACATGATATTTCCTAAGTACATGTCTAGACTTGTTACTAGACTTGGGCTCTTTTGCCTGAAAAATAGCCCCACTGTTATCACAATAAATGTGATAGGATCTTTGGCAGTAGGGACTACTGTTAGTCCTTCCAAAAATTGCCGAATCCACACAGCTTCCTTTGCAGCTTCAGACGCTGCAAGGTACTCTGCTTCTGTTGTAGAATCCGCTGTAACGCTTTGCTTGAAACTCTTCCAGCAAACAGCTCCTCCATTCATCATATAAACGTAGCCGGATTGGGATTTCATATCATCCCTATCTGTTTGGAAACTGGCATCTGTGTAACCCTTTACACGTAACTCAGTCTCGCCTCCAAACACTAAGAACGAATCCTTGGTCCTTCTCAAGTACTTAAGGATGTTCTTTACGGCTATCCAGTGACTCTCACCTGGATTTGCTTGGTAACGACTTGTCATGCTCAAAGCATATCCAACATCGGGACGAGTGCACATCATAGCATACATGATTGATCCAGCAACAGATACATAAGGGATCAATTTCATGCTTCAATCTCCTCGGGTTTCGTAGGGCACTCTGACTTGCTCATAGTGATCCCACTTCCCATAGGAAGAAAGCCTCTCTTAGAATCTTTCATGTTGAACCGATCAAGAATCTTATCAATATAAGTTTCTTGACTTAATACTAGTATCCTTTTAGATCTATCCCTATAGATCCGGATACCTAAGATGCGCTGGGCCTCTCCTAAGTCTTTCATTTGGAAATGTATTCCTAGCCAATCCTTTACAGAAGTGAGCATTGGAATATCATTACCAATGAGTAGTATGTCATCTACATACAAGACTAGAAAAGTTACTTTACTCCCACTAAACTTCATGTATAAACACGGTTCCTCGACGCTTCGAGTGAAACCATTTTGTTTAATTACATGATCGAAACGATGATTCCAACTCCTGGATGCTTGTTTAAGACCATAGATGGATCTCTTAAGTTTGCATACCTTCTTAGGGTTTGATGGATCCACAAAACCTTCAGGTTGTGTCATGTACACTTCCTCTTCTAGAATCCCATTCAAGAAAGCAGTTTTGACATCCATTTGCCAAATCTCATAATTATGAAATGCGGCAACCGCTAAGATAATCCTTATGGATCGAAGCATGGCGACTGGGGCGAAGGTTTCCTCATAGTGAAGACCATGAACTTGGGTGAAACCTTTTGCCACCAATCTAGCTTTATAAACATCATTATGTTTGTCTATGCCACTTTTGATCTTAAAGATCCACTTACACTGAAGAGGTCGTACCTCCTTAGGTAAATCAACCAAGTCCCATACTTGATTGTCGTACATAGAATCCATTTCGGATTGCATGGCTCCTAGCCATAGCTTTGAGTCGGGACTACAAATGGCTGCTTGGTAGGTAGTAGGTTCGTTACTTTCAAAAAGTAGCAAATTATAGTCATCACCTTCCTCTATAATACCAAGGTATCTATCAGGTTGATGACTAATTCTGCTTGACCTCCTAGGTTCCGAAGGAATAATGACCGTGCCAGACGAAGAGGGAACGTTTTCCTCGTCGTCCTTTTCGGTTTGTGGCTCTTGGACTTCATCAAGTTCAAATTTTCTCCCACTCTGTCTTTTAGAAATAAAATCATTTTCTAAAAAGAGTACATCACGAGACACAAACACTTTGTCCTCGTGTTTGTTGTAGAAGTAATAAGCACGTGATTCCTTTGGATACTCTACAAACAGACTTTTGTCAGATTTGGGTGCGAGTTTATCGTCAGACTTATTCTTAACAAAAGCCTCGCATCCCCAAATTCTCATAAACGACAAATAAGGGACTTTCCATGTCCATATCTCATATGGAGTCTTGTTTGCCGCTTTAGTCGGGCTTCGATTTAGTGAAAATATTGCAGATAAGATAGCAAAATCCCAAAAATAATCAGGAAGCTCTGTCAGACTCATCATAGATCGAACCATATCTAATAAAGTTTGATTTCTCCTTTCGGACACACCATTTAATTGAGGTGTTCCAGGAGGAGTCCATTGTGATACTATACCACAATCTTTTAGGTGTGAATCAAATTCATTGTTCAAGTATTCACCACCACGATCGGATCGTAGGGTTTTAATCTTTTTATTCAATTGGCTTTCTACTTCATTTTGAAATTCTTTGAATTTTTCAAAAGCATCACTTTTATGCCTCATCAAGTAGACATATCCATATCTACTCAAGTCGTCGGTAAAAGTAATGAAGTAGTGATAACCACCTCTAGCTGGATAGTCATTGGACCGCATACATCCGTATGTATAAGTCCTAATACTTCACTTGCTCGTGTCCCTTTTCCCGTAAAAGGAGCACGAGTCATCTTGCCTAGAAGACAAGATTCGCATACACCATAAGATTCGTAATCGAATGGTTTGAGTACTTTAGATGAAACAAGTCTCTTTATGCGTCGTTCGTTTATGTGCCCTAAACGACAATGCCAAAGGTATGATTGATTAGGTTCACCTGTTTTGAGCTTCTTGTTTTCTACCTGATAGACCTCTTTTGCAATATCTAGAACATAAATACCTCCAATAGAAATGGCCTCGCCATAAACCATTTCATTAAAAGAAAAAGTACAACAATTGTTCTTAATACAAAATGAAAATCCTTCCATGTCTAACACGGAAATGGAGATAATGTTCTTGGTAAGAGTTGGTACATAATAACAATTATTTAAATACAACTCTAAACCATTAGGCAAAAGAAGAACGTAGGTGCCCACGGAAATTGCGGCTACCTTAGCTTCATTTCCCATGCGCAGGTCCACGTCACCCTTGGCTAGTGCTTGCACGTCCTTCAGCCCCTGTACATGATTACAAAGGTGAGAACCACAACCGGTATCAAATACCCAAGAAGATGTACTAGCAAAGTTAATATCTATCATATAGAGTGATGAAAGAATTTTACCTGACGTTGTCACACAACCGTCCTTCTTGTCTTTCAAGTATTTGGGGCAATTGCGTTTCCAATGCCCTTTGCCATTACAATAATAGTAATCCGCCTCCGCGTGTTTGTTGACCTTGGGCTTGGACTTATAAAAGACCTTGCTCTTTCCCTTGCCGACTTTCTTGAAAAGAGTCTTACCCTTTCCCTTGTCCTTCCTCACCCTAAGGTTCATGTTCTTCATTTTCATGGAAAGCACATCCTTGGGTTCACTCCCACTAGCCTCCATGTCCCTCTCCGCTTGGGTGAGGAGTGCATGGAGTTCATGGAAACTCTTGTCCATGTCATTCATGTTATAGTTCACCCTAAATTGGGTGAACTTAGGTGTGAGTGAATGAAGGATCTTACCCACCACCAATTGCTTCGGAATTTTGCACCCTAGACGCTCTAAGGTGTCCGCGTGCTCAACAATTTGAGCACGTGTGGGCCAACCTTTTGGCCCCTTTGAATCTTGGTGTCAAAGAATTTCGTAGCCGCCTCATATTGGAGAATTGGAGGGGCTTGCAAAAACATCGACGTGATCCTCGTGAATATCGCATATGCATCGAGTGATATCAATTGGAGTTTGAGTTTGGGTGAGATTGACCAAATCAAGACATTCTTGACGTCATTAGCAACCTTCAAATAAAGGTCATATTCGGCCTGAACCACCGTGGACGATCTAGGCGCGGGTTCGGTGGGGGGCTCTTCGACCAAGTAGCGAAGCACGTTATCGGATAACGCGGCGCTCTTGATCGTTGACTCCCATTCAACGAAGTTACTTCCGTCATCTTTTAAGACACACTTGTCCATGACGGATCTCAACCATGAGTCCTTACCCAAGGTTGCGTTGTTGGATGATGTCGACATTATGCGAATATGGTAACTACAACAAAAAGAAATATATAAACATTCATTGTTAATTTACTTGAAAAACATTTTAACAAGTTTAGCATTTATATAATGACCTCTCACTAAATTATATAAATGATTCCAAGACCCATCTATAAATAAAAATAGTCATCGCATGCTACCTTTATCTATAAATGGTAAGTCATTACTTGACTAATTCTACCCTTTAGAACTCTTGGTTGACGGATTTCAACTAAATCCATCTCCTAGTCCCAAGATAACGCTTATCTCGTTGAGTCCAAGCCAATTTTAGCTTGTGATCGTATCACCCTACTTACCCGAGGTAAAAAGGGACCCACGAGCGTGGTAGCCCTAATGAACACGGGATTCATAGGTGTTACTAATTGGTAAGGCTAATCTCAATTTTTTTTAAATATATGAGAGATCTTGTCAATTTAGTTATTAATTCCCTATAAGTGAACTAATTCGGTGAATTGTGAATAACGTTGAATTGACAATAACGGAAAATAAAATGCATGTGTGACGATTTTGGCATGAGCGGAAATAAAGCAAGCAACCAAGCAACAATAAAATCCTAGTATGGCCACCTAGCTAATCAAAATTAACTAGATAATTACAAATTCGAAAACCAACTCCTTGGTCCCTTGCCTCTTCACTTGGAACACCTTCCAAAATGGCACCGTCTTGAGGGAGTCACCGGTCTTCATAAAAATAATTACAAATATACAAATTCCTATTATACATTTATTCTATGAAATAAAATTATTAAATTATACAAACCGGCGATACGAGATCGCAATAAAATTACAACCAAACCGTTATTCCCTTACATTACCGGTAATAACGATAAAAATAACTACGCCATACTAGGTACAAAATTTGCATAAATTTTTAATTAAATGACATTCATTCATTCAACCATAAAAAAAATAAATTGCTGCAAAAATCATGCCAAAATCGCCCTTAACACATTCATGCTCATTATAGCTCGATTTTTCGGGATTTATTGATTTTTAACCATTAAAAATCAATATCAACATTTAAATCTCATTTAAATTCAAAATAATTAACTAAAATGTTTTAGAACTCAAAATTAGTCCCTACTAATTTTGTTGGTCATTAATTAGATCGATTCGATTTCATTTGCTAAATATTACGGTTTAATCATAACAATTATGAAATAAAACCAAAATAAAATATAAAAATCATAAAATTTGAAACAAAAAAATTTTTTACATTTTGTAACAATTCCAGGAACTCTAAAATAAAAAAATTTTGCACAAAAAATTTAAATTAATTTTATGAACAAATAACTTATTATTTAATGGTTTTATCAAGTAAAAATAATTAAATATAGTAAAACAGTGAAACAAATTATGACATTTCACCAAGAGTATCAACATCAGAATGCAAAATGCCCCAAAAAATTTCAAGACCAGAAAAGGACCTTTAAGTTTTATGAACATTATAATCTCATAATATCGACTTTTATCGTATAAAATTCAATAAACATGCAATACTTAATTAAAAGTCACAAACTTTTACATACAATATTTAAGACATGCATGTGAGATCATATCAAAATTTCATGGCTAGAATCAACACGCAACTATTTTTAGTTAACTTTTAACTCATAAAATGCATGTTAACTCGGTTTAAAAGCCAAAAATCAAAATAAATAGCAAATCAATCCCTAAAATCACGAAATTTGAGCACAAATATTTTGAGGTCCATAGGTATACATGCAACAAAATTTTTTGTCAGAATCGTATTTTAACTCAAAATGTTTTATTTATTAGTTATCTTATAACTTTAATAAAAAATGTCCAAAATGAACATGCATGCTACAAGCTAGCTCTGATACCACATGAAAGTCCATAGACCTTAATTAGACTCCTCTAATTTGTTAATAAATTACTTGTTAATTTAGTATTTAATGATCTATGTAACATGCATGCAAATATAAAGACATTTATATAAAAGAAGAAATTTCCTCACATTGATATGGAAATAAACTGGGCACAACAAGAACTCCTTCTTGTTGTTCTTGAGCTATAAATATGGATGAATAATAATTATCTCCAAACTAGAAGACTTTCTTTAAGATGCACCAAGATGACAACAAATAATCTACCCTTATTATTAACCAGATAATAAGATAGATATTATACTACTAATATTAGAATATATTACTACACTAGTAATACTTAGTAAATATTAGTATCTGAGAGTTTTTAGAGAGAAGATGAGTTTTTGAGAGAAGTAGGAAAAGTAAGCAAGAATTGAACAAATAAAATGAACAACCATATTGCCCTTATAAAGACAATATGGCCGGTCAAGAAGAGCTTCACAAGGCTCTTATTTTGCTTATTTTAATCATATGCAAAGTGGTAGAGTGTAGTGTTAGTATGAAATGATTTTAGGTTACTATTCATGTCATAATCACATGTTGCTTGTGAGTATGAATAAGAGCAACCATCATCACCATCCACTACATTGAAACCGGCCATGTGAGGCCTATTTTGATTCATTTTGATTTTTGATATTTGTCACACAGATACTTATTAATCATAAAGTTAGGAAAATATTAAGTAAATAAACAAAAAAATAAAAATCAATAAAAAGATAAATTGAGAAAAACAAATTTAAATAGATATAATTATAATATTTTAAATAATTATACCTCAAACCAGTTCCACCAAGACGACCACAAATTATTTGACGCCTCTTTCCAGTTTGGCGCATGCTCCTTGTACCCGCAGGTTATGGTCTCCGAAATCAGTTTAACCACATCTGAGTCACTGAACCTGAAATTAATGATCATAGTTAAATACATTATATATAAATATTATGATATTTTAAATAATCATAATTATAATTAAATAATTAAACTAAAAGTGAACTAGTCTTACCATACACCTGTTTCCTCATCCGGATCGAGGCGGACACTTCGAGTAGTAGTATCCACCTGTGTCGGTGGCACGTTCCGGTCATTAACTTGTTCATTCTCATCCTCCTGCGATCTGTTTTCTACATTACTACAACTACCTCTTCTTCGTCGTCCGCCCGCCATATAGAGAAAAACTAAACTATTCAAAGTTGTCATGAATTAACAAACATGTACAATTAAATGACAAGAAACTATATATTCTTATTAATGAATAATAAAAACAACTGTCAACAGCTGAAATTAAATTGTTTTGCAAACGCCCATACATTTACAAAAAGTAGTTTCAACTAATATAAGAATTACAAATAATCTTATTCATCATCACTACTTGAATATTGGTTTTCGGAAATGTTGTATTTGAAAAGAGAGTCTATAAAATCTTCTTCTTCCTCTTTATCTTCCTCTTTATCTTCTGCTCCGTCTTCCTTCCGCTTCTGCTCATCCTCCTTCTCCTCCTCTTCTAGCTTTTCCTCATTATTGTCCTCTACTTGAGTTTCTTCTTCCTCCTCCTCTATAATTTCGTTATCATCTGGCACTTCAATTATTGATAGTAATGTCTCACTACTAATAACATCTTCTTGAAACGCAGATTCGACAATAGGAGCATCAACATGCGATCTGGTTTTAGTTTTGAATACTGCTGATCACTTATCTTTATCTCTTTTGATATTTGGATATGAAGTATAATAAACTTGTTCGAGTTGATAAGCCAACACAAATGGATCATGTTTCGGAAATTTTCTGCTTCGATTAACATCCACAAGTTTATAATCCTTATGCATTTGCATTCCTTTTTCAGAATTATCTATCCAATCACATTTGAATAAAATAACATTATATGTGCTTTTTTTGCCTGTGTACGACAATTCAACAACTTCGTTGAGTGTTCCATAGTAGTCAGCTCCCTCAGTCGAACTTACACATACTCCATTATTAATTGTAGATTTTTCCAAATCTAACCCATCTTTGAAAGTGCGAAATTTGTATCCATTAATGAAATAACGTTTCCATGTTCGCACCCTTTTCGAAGGACCTTGTGCTAAGGCAATGAGAACTGGATCTTTTAAGTTGTTTACCTATCATTGTTAAATTATTATCAAATTATAATACCTTCAGGTATAATAAAAAAAAAAGAGTAATCTGGTGTTAGTATGTAGTATGTACTTACTTGTCCTCTAAACCATTGGGAAATCTTGTGTCAAATTTGTTCCAAATATCCTCGGGTGTGAGAAATTAGGGATATTCTGTTTTGATATAATTTTCAAACATCCTATATTCATTATAAATAATGTCGAATTAAGTAATAGTTTTTACATGTTGTTATAATTAATTATTAATAATTAAAGTTCCAAAGGACGATTTTTTTACTTACACTTCGTTATGCTTCAATTCATCTAAATCACAGTTAGATAAAACATATAAGTGTGCACACTCATATTCGTTGTCTTCTAAAAATCTTTCACGACACTTTCCAGAACTAATTCCCCCGTGATCTTGAAAAATCTCGGGTAAGGTAGAATACGTAGGCTCTTTCAAGCCTACGTCAAGATCCTTGGCTTTTATGTCAACGTTCTCTTCAAAATAAAAGGAACAGAAATTGGCAAGTTCTTCAAGCAAATAAATACGCCTTGCATATAGAACCTTCAACACGCGCTTTATTTCCAATCTTTTTTTTCAAATGATTTAAGAACCTAGAAAAAACTTGGATAAGATAGAATAAAATTAAAATTGGATAATTGTGGAATTAATTACCTCTCAAAAGGATACATCCACCTATATTGCACTGGACCACCCATTTTCAGTTCATACGGCAAATGAATTGATAAATGCTCCATTGAGTTAAAAAAAGAAGGTGGAAATATCTTCTCTAACTTGCAAATGATTTCGGCAATGTTGTTCTCGAGAGTAGTCATTTTTTCAACTTGTATCGATGAAGTACACAAATCTCTGAAAAATTGGCTAATCTCAGTTATTGCATTCCACTCATTTTTCGGGAGAAGGTGCCTTAAAGCCACTGGAAGTAAACGCTCCATAAACACGTGACAATCAGGACTTTTCAAATGTAGTGTCAACTCGTGTTTATCAACACATCTACTCAGATGTGAAGCATAACCGTCCGGAAATCTCAAATTGGATATCCAATCACACAACACCTTCTTTTGTTCTTTATTCAAAATGAATGAGTCCATTTTTCGTTGTTTAGAACAAACTGTCAACATGTCCTCTTGTGCATGTGGGGTAAACTTTGTCTTGTTTTTCACATCCATCACCGTGTGAATCAGTTGCTCGAAAAAGTTTTTCTCGATATGCATTACATCAAGGTTATGACGAATTAATAGTGTTCTCCAATAAGGAAGTTCCCAAAAAATGCTTTGTTTCCACCACCCAATTCGAGAATCTAACGAGTCCAATTCAGCTTTACTTGCATCCACAATTTTGGGAAAATGCTTCACACAATCCCACACTTCTTCACCCGTTAATCTCGTAGCAGCAAAATCTTTCTCTACTCGTCCTTTTCGAAAATTCACTTTATCTTAGAGGAAAAGATGATCAGGTTGTAAAAACTGTCTATGACAATCAAATCAACTCCATTTTCTACTTTTATAAAGCCAAAACGACTTAGTCTCCTTGGAGTGTAAACTACTAAGGTTCACAAGTTTAAGTAAACTTGATTAGCTTGACTCAAACTGAGAACAATATCAAGTAACAAAGGAATGTTGTTGTGGAGATGGTGAGTTGTTTAAATGAAAAACTCAAGGGATATGACTTAGAGACAATCCTCTACAGCAAGGCACAAGAGAAAATGACTCAAAGACTGGTTTTAGAGACAGTTTTCAAGTGTTACAGCAAAGCACAAACACCCTAGACTAACCTCAACAGCAAGTAAGTTAACCACAGCAAAGCACAGATATAACTTGACTCACAATACAAGGCACTGATCAAACACCTTGGGGATGTATCAGGCTTGTTTCAAACTACAGCTCTTAGCACAAGTTTGATAACATTGAGTGATTTCTCAAAGTTTAATTCATTCATTCATAAAAGTCTGCTGAAACAACATACAAAGACCTCCTTATATAGAGGGGCTGATATCTTGTGAGCCATTGGATGTATGGATCATCCAAGGGCCAGCTTAGGATCTAAACTACTTCTACTGACATTAATTAAGAGCCTCACAATAGGACGAGCTCAACAACTATAAAGAACAGACACAAAACACAAAAGAAAACAGACTGAACAAAAGCAAATAAAGCAGTTTTTGGAGTTTTCCTGAAATGGAAATCTGTTGTTCTTGTTGTCTTGTGCTTTGCTCTGGGTGTTTTGTTGCTCCTTGGAACTCTCCACTCTTATGAGGACATAGATAAACCTGCCTTAGATGAAGACAAGTTGACTTAAGCAAAAGAAAACATCATCTGAGCATGTACTACCTCTGCTATGCTGTTTACTGGACTCTAGCTTTGGGGTGTCTGTTTCATGGGTTTTTACTAGACTTCAAAATGGTTTGTCCTGGGCAAACTTGTAGCTTAGAGGGTTGTCTTGATGGTAGGCCATAGTGGGGGTGGTTGGGATGCCCTGGTGTACCTCCTAGATGCAGGGTTTGTTAACTGGTCTGTCTGGGCCTGAATGGCTCTGTTTCTGTTTTGTGTGGGTAATGTGGGTTGTGTTGGGGGTGGGCATGGGTTGTTGAACCCTGGACTGTCTTCTTCATTGGGGTGGCTTGGCTTGGCTTGCTCTTGGCTTGTCATAGCTTGTTGTTTAGACCTTGTAACTCGAGCTTCCATCTGAGGGGTCAAGCTTGTCTTGTATGTGGTTTGATCATCAAGACCCTTTGGGTGAGCTCCTGCTGCAGCCTCCCCAGGTTGAAAAGGGCTTGACCTCAAGCCTGTGTCTTCCTCCCCCTCAGAGTCTTCATAGAAGGGACTAAGATCTCCCACATTGAATGTTCCATGGACTGCATACTCTCCTGGTAGATCAATTTTGTAGGCATTAGGACCTATCTTCTCTATGACTTGAAAAGGACCATCTGCTCTGGGCTCTAGCTTGTTCTTTCTCTTGGAAGGGAACCTTTCTTTCCTTAGGTTGATCCATACTAGGTCTCCTGGTGCAAAGTCTTTCTTGGTCTTAGGAACCTTGGCATTCTTCTTGTATAGATCATTAGCTTTCTCAATTTGTTTTCTGACTGATTCATGGAGTTTTAGCATTTGTTCCACCCTCTTCTTGGCATCATAGTGGACCTCTGACCTGCACACATTAGACAAACTCAAAGGCATTAAGGGGTTAGTACCATAGACCACTTCAAAGGGGGAGTGGCCTGTGGCTGCTGATGGAGCTCTATTGAAAGAGAACTCTGCTTGAGCCAACTTCAAGTCCCAATCCTTGAGAGATTTGCTGACTATACACCTCAAGATTCTTCCCAAGGTCTTGTTAGTCACCTCAGTTTGGCCATCAGTTTGAGGGTGATGGGAGGTACTAAACAACAACCTAGTGTTAAGCAGCTTCCACAATGTTCTCCAGAAATGGCTCATAAACTTTGTGTCTCTGTCAGACACAATGGTCCTTGGAACCCCATGTAACCTCACCACCTCATCAAGGTATAGCTCTGCTACACTCACAGCATCCTCAGTCTTCTTGCAAGCAATGAAATGTGCCATCTTACTGAACCTATCCACAACCACCATGATAGAATCCTTCCCTCTTGCTGTCCTAGGCAATGCCATTATGAAATCCATACTTACATCCTCCCAAGGCCTACATGGGACTGGTAGGGGAGTGTAAGGTCCTGCTTGGAAAGAACTCTTGGCCTTTTGACAAACTCCACACCTTCTGAGCACTATTTGAACTTCTCCCATCATCTTAGGCCAGTGGAATTGATCTTGTAGTATGTCCACAGTTTTATGAACCCCAAAGTGTCCTCCAAGGCCACTTCCATGTACCTCCTTGATCAATAGACTCCTATAAGATCCTCTGGGAACACACAGCTTGTTTCCTTTAAACAAGAATCCATTTTGCAAAGTGTAGGGTGAATCAATGGTTCTTGTTCCCTCTTTCTGTGCTAGCCAATCTTCTGCAAAGTCTGGATCTTCTTGATACATGTCCTTCATGAACTCAAAGCCAAGAACCCTTTGCTCCATTGTTGATAGCAGAGTGTACCTCCTAGACAATGCATCAGCCACCACATTTTGTTTGCCCTCTTTGTATTTGCTAGAAAAGGTGAATGATTGAAGGAACTCCACCCACTTAGCATGTCTATGACTGAGCTTATGTTGGCCTCCTATGTACTTCAATGCCTCATGATCAGAGTGTAAGACAAAAGGTTTGGGCTTCAGGTAATGACTCCAATGCCTCAGAGCTCTGACAAGAGCATAGAACTCTTTATCATATGTAGAATAGTTTAGCTTGGCACCACTTAGCTTTTCACTAAAGTAGGCTACAGGTTTCTTCTCTTGGATGAGGACAGCTCCAATTCCCACTCCACTTGCATCACATTCAACCTCAAATAGGCAATCAAAGTTTGGCAATCTGAGGATAGGTGCACTGCACAAGAGCTTCTTCATGTGTTTGAAAGCCTGTAAGGCATTCTCAGTCCAAGTGAACTCTCCCTTCTTCATGCACTCAGTGAGAGGTGCTGCAATGGTGCTAAAGTCCTTAATGAATCTTCTGTAGAAGGATGCTAAGCCATGGAATCCCCTTACTTCTGTAATACTCCTAGGGATAGGCCAAGACTGGACTGCCATGATCTTGTCTTGATCAACTGAAATGCCTCTACCAGATACCACATATCCTAGAAACTTGACTTCCTCAGTCATGAAGGTGCATTTCTCAAGCTTCCCAAAGAGCTTGTTCTCCTTAAGTATTTCAAACACAGCCTCAAGATGCCTCAAATGATCATCCTTGCTCTTGCTGTAGATGAGGATATCATCAAAGTATACCACCACAAATCTCCCTAGGCAAGGCCTAAGCACTTCTGTCATCAATCTCATGAAGGTACTTGGGGCATTTGACAGGCCAAAAGGCATGACAAGCCACTCATAAAGGCCATGCTTTGTTTTGAAGGCTGTCTTCCACTCATCTCCTTCTCTGATCCTTAATTGATGGTAACCTTGCCTCAGATCAATCTTAGAAAAGAACCTTGAACCACTCAGTTCATCCAACATGTCATCAAGCCTAGGTATAGGGAACCTATACTTGACTGTGATGTTGTTGATAGCCCTGCTATCTATGCACATCCTCCAAGTCCCATCCTTCTTAGGAACCAACAATGCAGGCACAACACAAGGACTTAATGACTCCCTTACAAACCCTTTACTCATCAACTCTCCAACTTGTTTCTGCAGCTCTTGTGTAGCCTTGGGATCACACCTATATGCTGGTCTATTAGGTAGTACAGACCCTGGCACAAGGTCTATTTGGTGCTCAATCCCTCTCAAAGGGGGTAAACCATCAGGAAGTTCCTCTGGAAACACTTCCTTGAACTGATCAATGAGGGGCTTAACATCTGCAGGGATCACCTTAGACTCCTCTTCCTGAACTTCTTTTGATAGCAGCATTACTATAGGTTGCTCCTCACTACACTCTTTGACCATTGCTGACTCAGATAGAAATACAACTCCACTAAAATCTTCAGCCATACTTGGACTTCCATAGCTCTTCTGGTGTGGTGGCAAGGGGGCTAATGTCACCTTCCTGCTCCCATGCTTGAAAGAATAGGTATTGCTTCTTCCTTGGTGTATGGAGCTTTTATCAAACTCCCATGGCCTTCCTAATAGCAAGTGACAGGCATCCATTGGAACCACATCACACAATACTTCATCCTTGTACACACTTCCAATGGAGAAAGGGACCATGCATTGCTTATCCACCTTAACCTCTGCTCCCTTACTCAGCCATCTCAACTTATAGGGGTGAGGGTGATCTTGAGTGCTCAACTTCAGCTTATCAACCATAGTAACAGAAGCCACATTGGTACAACTACCTCCATCTATAATAAGGTTACAAACCCTCCCTTGTATGGTACATCTGCTCCTGAAAATGAGGGACCTTTGATCCTCCTCCAAAGGTATCTGTTGTGAATGCATTACTCTCCATAGGACTAAGCTGTGGCCTGTGTCAGGGAGTGCCACTATTGCCTCCTGACTAGACTCTTCTTCCTCACTCACCACTTCTTCAACCTCAGGCTCATCCCTCTCATACTCAACTAGACCCTCTTTCTCCCAAGCCTCAACCTCCATTATAGTTAAGGTCTTCTTAGAAGGGCAATCCTTCCTGAAATGTCCATAGCCTTGACATTGGAAGCACCTAATTCTGTTCTCAGTCAATGAAGTGCTTGGCTTTTGACCCATGATGCCCTTACCCTTGTCTAAGGTAGGTGGGGGTGCTGTCTTAGGGGTATCCATTGATCTAAACCCACTATAAGGTCTGGTTTGAAAAGGCCTAACAGGTTTTGGTGTAGCAGGCTTAGTCTTCCCTATCTTCTCAATTCTCAGAGATAGGTTGACAACATCATCAAATGACCACAGAGGTTGCATCCTAACCTTGTTAGCAATGTTCTTATCTAGACCCTCTAAGTACCTAGCAATCCTTTGCTCAGGTTTCTCATTTATATCACATTGTAAGGTGAGTTGTTCAAACTCCCTCAGATAAGATTCAACAGGTTTGTCTCCTTGTTTCAACTTAGACAACTTGATAAACAGATCCTGGGTGTAATCCTTAGCAACAAATTTGTCTAACAGTTTCTTTTTCAGTTTAGTCCAAGACTTGATGGGTTCCTTACCTTCCCTAGCCCTTAACCCTTTCATAGTCTCATACCAAAGGGAAGCATACCCTTTCAGTTTAAGGATGGCTACTTTAAAAGACTTGGAATCATTGTATCCCTTGTACTCAAAGATCCTTTCTACTTCTCTTAGCCATTCTAACAAGTCATCAGGATTAAGACTACCAGAAAACTCAGGGATATCTACCTTAAGATGCTTGTCTGTGTTCCTGTGGATGGAAGCTCTGCTTCTTGTTGAGTCATCTGAGTCTGGGTACTCTTCATCATCAGGTGGCCTTCCTCTGCCTCCTCCTTGGCCTCTTCCACGTCCTCTACCTCTTCCTCCAGCAAGCAAATGGTTGCCTATAACCTGGTCCAAGGTTCTGGTTAGGGTGGTTACAATCCCAGCCAGATCCTCCATCCTTGCTTCTACTCCTGCTAGTCTCTCTTCACTCATTGGGCTATTTTTGTGTTTTTAAATGTAGTTAGGGAAAATGAACTCACTAAGACTCTCAACCAAAGCTCTGATAACCAATTTGGAGTGTAAACTACTAAGGTTCACAAGTTTAAGTAAACTTGATTAGCTTGACTCAAACTGAGAACAATATCAAGTAACAAAGGAATGTTGTTGTGGAGATGGTGAGTTGTTTAAATGAAAAACTCAAGGGATATGACTTATAAACAATCCTCTACAGCAAGGCACAAGAGAAAAGGACTGAAAGACTGGTTTTAGGGACAGTTTTCAAGTGTTACAGCAAAGAACAAACACCCTAGACTAACCTCAACAGCAAGTAAGTTAACCACAGCAAAGCACAGATATAACTTGACTCACAATACAAGGCACTGATCAAACACCTTGGGGATGTATCAGGCTTGTTTCAAACTACAGCTCTTAGCACAAGTTTGATAACATTGAGTGATTTCTCAAAGTTTAATTCATTCATTCATAAAAGTCTGCTTACAACAACATACAAGACCTCCTTATATAGAGGGGCTGATATCTTGTGAGCCATTGGATGTATGGATCATCCAAGGGCCAGCTTAGGATCTAAACTACTTCTACTGACATTAATTAAGAGCCTCACAATAGGACGAGCTCAACAACTATAAAGAACAGACACAAAACACAAAAGAAAACAGACTGAGCAAAAGCAAATAAAGTAGTTTTTGGAGTTTTCCTGAAATGGAAATCTGTTGATCTTGTTGTCTTGTGCTTTGCTCTGGGTGTTTTGTTGCTCCTTGGAACTCTCCACTCTTATGAGGACATAGATAAACCTGCCTTAGATGAAGACAAGTTGACTTAAGCAAAAGAAAACATCATCTGAGCATGTACTACCTCTGCTATGCTGTTTACTGGACTCTAGCTTTGGGGTGTCTGTTTCATGGGTTTTTACTAGACTTCAAAATGGTTTGTCCTGGGCAAACTTGTAGCTTAGAGGGTTGTCTTGATGGTAGGCCATAGTGGGGGTGGTTGGGATGCCCTGGTGTACCTCCTAGATGCAGGGTTTGTTAACTGGTCTGTCTGGGCCTGAATGGCTCTGTTTCTGTTTTGTGTGGGTAATGTGGGTTGTGTTGGGGGTGGGCATGGGTTGTTGAACCCTGGACTGTCTTCTTCATTGGGGTGGCTTGGCTTGGCTTGCTCTTGGCTTGTCATAGCTTGTTGTTTAGACCTTGTAACTCGAGCTTCCATCTGAGGGGTCAAGCTTGTCTTGTATGTGGTTTGATCATCAAGACCCTTTGGGTGAGCTCCTGCTGCACTCCTTCTCCATACAATATGGACACGCATGTTCACCAGCAGCTGACCAACCCGATAACATGCCGTAAGCAGGAAAGTCATTGATAGTCTATAATAGTACGACTCTAAGATCAAAGTTCTGCTTTCTAGAGACGTCGTATGTGTACATTCGTGTCTCCCACAACTGGTTCAACTTGTGAATTAACGGTTGTAAATAAACGTCAAGGTGTTTTTTGGGACTAAACGAACCGGGTACAAGTAATGATAGAAACATAAACTATCCTTTCATACATAGCCAGGGTGGTAAATTGTTTGGAGTGAGCATTACCGGCCAGCAGGAGTACGACTTTCCGTATTGACCGAAAGGTGCGAAACCATCAGTACAAAGACCAAGTCGAACATTTCGAGGCTCAATTGCAAAAGAAAGATGAATGCGATCAAAATGTTTTCAAGCCTCGCCGCCACTTGGATGAGACATTATCCCGCTGACACGTGGATTTTCATGATGCCACCGCATCTCTGCCGCAATTAGTTTTGTGGCATAAAGTCGTTGCAAACGCGGTCCTATTGGGAAATAAGTTAAAATATTTATCCCAACCCTTATGCCATTTGCATTCTTTTGTTTTTTATATCGATCTCTACCACATTTTCTACACTTATCGAGAAGACTATCATCATCCCAAAACAACATACATCCTATTTCACACGCATCTATCTTTTCATAAGAGAGTTGAAGAGCTTTAAAAATATTTTTGGTTTCATAGAAGTTACGCGTCATAACATGATTTTCAGGAATAATGTCCCCTATAAATGACGCGATACCATCTACACATTTGTGGGGTAAATTGTATTCACATTTCGAAGTTACCAACCGTGAAGCTGACTGCAACAAAGAGATACGACTCCCCTCATACACCGGTTTATTGGCATGTTCTAACATTTTGAAAAAGGCTAGTACATTAGGATTTGAGATTCCTCAACCACTTCGGCGTCAACATTTTCCATTATAATTTCATTAATGTTGTCGTGAAACGCATCCTCCACCATATCCCTATAAGGGTTGTCAGACCTCTCCTCAACGGGAAAATTCTCACTATGGCACACCCAATCATAATAGTCATCGCAAAAACCCCAAAGCCCTAGGTGTTTTCGTACTTCTTGTTCGGCTAAAAATTTTCTATTTCTACACTTTACACATGGGCACCTAATTTCTTTACATCTACCGTAATCTTCTTGTTTCTTAACATAATTAATGAATTCATTAACGCCCATTACAAACTCTTGCCTTAATTTTTTATTACAATCCAATCTTTCATACATCCACGCTCGTTGTACTCTTTTCATTTCAAATCTACATACACGTTTATAATTATTATTATCGACTTAAATAAATATTCAAAACAATAACAACAAGAACTAAAAGTTTACTAATAGCAACAACAACAACAACAACAACAACAACAACAACAACAACAACAACAACAACAACAACAACAACAACAACAACAACAACAACAACAACAACAACAACAACAACAACAACAACAACAACAACAACAACAACAACAACAACAACAACAACAACATAAAACAACCTCCAACAAACATCACAAACAACCTCCAACAACAACAACATCAACAACAACAACAACAACAACAACTATCTAACATCTTCAACCTGCAAAAAAAACAATATTTCGAGCTCATGGGTCGTTATCTCTCCAACCTAAACCCATCTTTGAATCTTTAATACCATTAGTAAATACTAATCATTTAATTAATTGTTATGGGACGAAAATTCGGCAGCAGTTCCCTACAGTTCTCCAAATACACAATGTTGAATGACTTGTCACTCGACATATGTATTCAGAGAACATTAAAGGAACTGTCAACCAAAATTAATCTTCAAATAACAATTAAAAAAATAATTAGAATTTACCACCTAAATGGCATGAAAGATTCAAAGACAGTCCCAAAACGGGGACTATTCAAGAATTACACCTAATGTCTTTGAATCTTTCTATACCAGAATTTCTATACCTTCACCCATTAGCCTCCCTTTTTGTCCTAATTCATGTACTTTATAGCGAATGCGTATTTGTTGGGGAAACTACTATCACATTAGAATGCATGCATGTTTCATAAGTTGAGTGAGTGTTTCTATTTCTTTCTATCTTCACAAAACTCACCTTTACATAAACTTATGAGTGCCTGAGTGAATCCGCGAGAATCCGACAAATTGAGCCTTGCAAGATTGAAAGGTATTTGGTTTTGTCTACACTACGGTATCATGTAAAATCTTGGAATATGAGCTGCGTTTTGTACTTTCCCGTACCTTTGAATTTGTTTTATTGGTACAACTTAGTCATTACTTTGTTATAGATTTGGATAGCTTGGGATTTGTATGTGCATTAACATTAGCCTTGAGTCTTTCATTCACCATTTGTATGTTTGTCTTTGTATGTGTTGGTTGCTTTGCTTAGGGACAAGCAAAGGATTGGTTTGGGGGAGTTTGATGATCGTTATTTATTTACATATTTTATGCTTCCCATAGTCACAAATAACTCGATTTACCGTCTTTCCTTGCTTATTTCTATGCTATTTTAGCTAGAATATCGATTCTGCCGCTTTTGTTATGTTTTAATGCAGATTAGATGCATTTGGAGCTTTTTGAGTAGATACGGAGCATGGCGGAGTAGGATCGTAGAAGCTAGGCACGGAAATCGAGGAAGAAAATAGAATAAATGAAAGAAAGTGAAGAAAACAAAGCTAAATGAAGGTCTGCTCGATCGAGCAGAACAACATTGCTCGACCGAGTCGTGGTCAGGTCTTGCTCGATCGAGCAGAAGGCCCTTGCTCGATCGAGCAAGCTTTATTTCGGCGGATTTCTTTTATTTTCCTTAAATTTAACCTAATTAGTTAGATCTTTTGTATTATAAAAAGAAAGCTCGTCTTTCTTAAATAGACATTCTTTCATATGCTTTCTTAGGCCTTTGATTGCTTTTATGCTTTAATTCAGAAACCCTAAATTAGTTTACTTTTTCGCTGGATTTCATTCATCAAAGACGATTGTCTTTAGTTCAAGCTTGTAATCGGTATTTTTCAATCTTTCTTCGTTATTCAAGTTAATTACCTTAATTTTTCTTTGTTCGTCCTTTCATAATTGTTAATAATGTTTACTTTAATTATTATTGTTGTTGTTTATATCGTTATGAGTAGCTAAATTCCTTTCTAGGGTTGAAAGGGGATCTAGGATTGTTAGAAGGGGTAGATTAGTTAATTGAATTGCAATTGCATGGTTATCATTTGATTATCGTTTTAATTCTAATTGTTTGATTACTGGCTAGGATTAATTAACTAGTCTCGCAAATTAGGATTGACACCGACCGGGTTAAGACTAAGATAGGCTACGATAATTGAATAGAACTCGTTTAATGATAGCGATCGCATGTTAATCGTAGATCTAAAGGGCATAATTGAATCGACCGATCTTGTGACCTTAGATAACTTTATTGCATGATAGTTGATTTTATCCCTACCCCTGAACAATAATCCTAGTGAACCTGAGACCCTAGACTTTTAATCTCATTGTTTTCAACCTTATTAGTTTGTTATTGCTTATAGTTAGTTATTGCTTATTATTAGTTGTTATTATTATTGTTATTAGTTGTTATTGTTTACTTTAGTTGTTGTTATTAATTGCTATTAGTTTAGAAACCACAATCAAAACCCAGAAATTGTTACTTAAGAGACAAACCTAGTTTAACAGATTAGAATACTACCGCCTCCCTGTGGATTCGATACCTTGCTTACCGCTGACTATTAGTTAGTAGTGAATTAGGTTTACTTTGATTAAGGAGACGCGACTTCACCCTTATCAAATTTGGCGCCGTTGCCGGGGAGGCAACAGTTTTCTGTTTGTTTTGACTTAGTTTTTCTTTTTCGTCTCAGGGAACCTAAGTTCCTTGAGACCGTTCTCATCCTTTTCTTTAGTTTTTTGTTTATGCCCAGGTGTTCTAGGTCCGTTCTCGTGCCCTACGATTCTGAACCAGAGAAGACTCTTCGGTCTAGACGAAACTTTTAGAAGGAAATTCAAGAAGCGGAAGACTTGAGTACGCTTGAAACAGTTTACGCCGAATTCGTCGCAGAAAAACCATCCTTAAAAGAAGATACACCTATTTATGCACCTACTACAATCATGCCTACTCTAGCCAGCCACTCGGAGCCTACTGTTGCATCTATTCCCAAGGGATGTCAACTCCCTACTACGGGTAATAGTACTTTTGAGATTCGTCCATCTTACATCTCTTTGGTGGAGCGAAACATGTTTGGAGGGAGCCCTACTGAGGATCCCGCTAAGCATATGGAGAAATTCACTAACTATTACTGCTCTATTCCTTTAACGGGGTGGGGTGACACAAGATCAGATCAAGTTGGTGTTGTTTCCCTTTTCATTACGAGACGGGGGAGAAGATTGGTTGAGTGAGTTAGATATGGTTGCACTTGGCATCACCGATTGGAATTCTTTGGCTCTTGCATTCTACAAAAGATATTTTCCGCCACAGAAAACCAATGGCATTCGAAGTCAAATCACAACTTTCAAACAAGGTCCCAATGAGAACTTTAATGAGGCCTGGGTTCGCTTCAAAAAGCTTGTCAAGTCTGTTCCACATCATGGTTTTGATACTTGGTTCTTATGCAACCAATTTTATAATGGGTTATATGATGATCAGAGAAATTTGTTAGATTCTGCTGCTAATGGGAGATTCCAAAATAACACTAATGATGCCAATGCTTGGAAGTTAATTGATGAGATGGCTACTCACACTGCTGAGTATGAAAATCCTAGGGGTAATGTGAGGAGAGGAGGTACGGATAATGCCATTGTAGCTCAGCTGGAGGCATTAACTGCCAAAATTGCCGAGTTACAAACTTCAAAGTCCTTGGAAAATAAGCAAACGGTTCATGCCATGGTTCAACAAGAGCCAACCTGTGAAAGATGTGGTACTATGGGGCATAATGCAGTGGAATGTATGAGTACGGTTGATCAAGTGCTTGCCTTTCAATCCTTTGAGCAAGGTTCACCGTACTCTAACTTTTACAATGAAAGGACAAGAGAGCATCCCAATTTCTCCTACCAAAATCAGAATGTTCTTAATCCTACCCCACCACCACCTCAGCAACAAGGTTCATCTTATGTGATTCCTCATAATCGCAATTCTCAGGGTAACTTTAACCGTTCCAATCAAGGTGGCCAAAACTTCCAACAACCTCCACCTCCACCACCTCCAAGTAATGATATGGCGGAACTGAAAGCCATGTTGCAGCAGAGTCTTATGATCCAACAAAAGCAAGATGCTCAGATCTCACAACTGATAGCTTATAACAAGATGGTTGACACTCAAATTGCCCAATTGGCAATTCAAAATCCACATAAACAACCGGGTAATCTTCCTCCTCAAGGACACCCTCCACATGAACAAGTCAATGCCATCACTTTGAGGAGTGGAACCCATTACAAAGGCCCTGAAATGATAAGAGATGAAACCAATGAAAGCTTGGAAGTTGCTGATCAAAGTTCGAAAAAAGGCGAAAAAGAGGTTGAAAACAAGGTTGCGCGATCGAGCAGCACCCCCTTGCTCGATCGAACAACCCAGAAAATTTGCCCAAATTCTTCTCGGGAAGTTTCTGAAAGTTACAGTACAGCAAAACTCGATCGAGCAATCCCTCTGCTCGATCGAGCAACCCCTGATCAGGATGAAAAGCCTTCTAATTCATCTTCCAAAGCCAAAGAAGCCGAGCCCATTGTAAATAAACTTCCTTTTCCTCAACTACACATAAATCCAAGCTCGATAAACAGTTTGGGAGGTTTATGGAAGTGGTGAAGAATTTGCAAGTGAGTGTACCATTTACCGAGTTGATCACTCAAGTGCCGGCCTATGCAAAGTTTCTAAAGGATATATTGACAAGGAAGCGGTCCTTTAATGAAGTGGAGACGGTTGCATTTACGGAGGAATGGAGTGCTGTGTTGCAATCCAGATCACCACCTAAGTTAAAGGATCCAGGGAGTTTTTCTATTCCTTGTAATATAGGTTGCTTGGCAATTGATAAAGCCCTTTGCGATCTAGGGGGTAGTGTTTGTGTTATGCCATTTTCTATATGCAAAAAGTTAAATATGGGTCAACTTACTGTTACAAACATGACCTTACAAATGGCCGACCGTTCTATTAAACACCCTTTAGGGATTTTAGAAGACGTACCGGTTAGAGTAGGGAAGTTTTTCATACCAGTTGACTTTGTTGTCTTAGATATGGCTGCGGACACCCATATTCCTATCATCTTGGGATGACCATTCCTCCATACTGCGGGGGCAGTTATAGATGTTAAGGATGGGAGACTTACACTAACAGTGGGGGATGACACTATCACTTTCAACCTGGATAAGGCAATGAAACACCCTCTCCTAGAAGAGACATGTCATAGGGTTGATATGGTGGATTTAACTATTGATGAGTGTCCCCCTTTGCGTTTGGATAGGGATCCTCTTGAGATCGCCTTAAATTCCAAGAATGCTGAAGCTGGAAGCTCACGGAGTAAACTCAAGTCCAAATGGTCGAGACCATTCACAAAAACCAAGGTGAGCAAGTTTGGGTCGGTTACGCTACAAACTGACAAGGGTGAAGTTTTCAAAGTCAATGGTCAACACTTAAAGACCTATTACGATAGAGCATTTATAGAAGTGAGAGAGGTCGTCGACCTTTTCACTCTTGATAAACCACCATGACTTTGAGGTAACACGGTCGTGCGGGACCGATATAAACCAGCGCTAACCGGGAGGCAACCCGACACTTACTTGTATTTCATTTGTAAATTTTATTTCGATTAGCGTAGTTATTAATGTTATAGTTAAATTCGATTTAGTTTGGATAGTTAATATAGTTGTGCTTTCTTGAGTGCGGTAAGGGAGCGATCTAACAATTCTATTAAGTGTTTGCAGCTAATACAATTGGAAGTCGCTTTAATAATAAGGAACGGAAAGAAAAGAAAAGAAAGTAAGAAGAAAAGAAGAGAAAACAAGTGAAAAGCTGAAATCATAGGTTGCTCGATCGAGCATCATGACTTGCTCGATCGAGTTTTCCTGTGCACCATTCACCCGAGACTCGAGCAAACTCAAAAAAATCAGAATTTTGGGTTGCTCGATCGAGCAGACTTACCCTGCTCGATCGAGTCGCCCGGTTCGAACCGGTCCGAAGCCTTAAAAAGCGGGTTTTCACCAATTTTTTCTTCATTTATCTTCTTATTTCGTCCTTGTTCTTCACTACCTCACCCTTATTCTCTCAATTACTGGTATTATCTATCCTTGTACTTTCTTTTATTGTATTTTGTTTTAGTTATTTTCCCCATTCCCTTTTGTTAGTTGTGTCCTTTAGGTTGCTGCTGTTGGTTGTTGTGTGATTGTTGTGCTGTTAGCGTCACACTGAGGACACTGTGACATTTAGGTTTGGGGGAGAGTCTTTAATTATGTTGTGTGTTTAGTTTGTTTAAAAAGAAAAAACTCATAAAAATTGAAAAATTTACAAAATTCAAAAACTTGTTTTTTTGATTAGGTCGAGTCTTGGTGAATTGAATTACAATGATGATAATTTGCATTGTTTTTGCATTTGAATCCCAAATAAGTTGTCCATGTACATTGTTTTGACTTGCTATTTTTGAAAACAAAGCTCATAGTACAAGTCTTGACCGTTTTTGACATACCTTATGCTAATTAGATTTGGCAATTTTTGTTGGTAAACCACTTAAAATTCTGAGGTCTTTAGAGCTTCTTAGGCCAGGAACATCAATAAACTGGTCTCATTGTTTTTACGCTTGAGTGTGGTACTCCTTGTGGAATGTGTAACATCAAATTGCATAAGTGTGACATTCGTTTCTTGATACTATACACGTTCGTTTGATAAGTGCATGATGAAAGGTGGTTCTTTTTGTTCAAATAAGCCTCACATAGCCAAAAAGACTTGATTTTATACCCTTATTATTGAGTTCTTCATGTTTAGCCTATTTGAGCCTTTGTAGCCTGTTTTACAAGCCATATAAAAGCTACATTCCTAGAACTTGCCTACCTTATCGGGACAGTCGCAGTTGCATATTTTTCTTATCTACTTGTCTACTATGGGTGGGTTGGGATTTCTGAAAAAGAATATCAATTGGGTGTAGCAAGTATGTTGGCAATTGTGTCATTTATTCCCTTTGTTGAGAAAAGTTGTGAAGCAAAAGAAAAAAAAGAAAAAGTGATGAAGCAAAAGAAGAGAAAAAAATGATGAAGAAAAGAAAAAAAAGATTTGATTTGAAAAAAATGAAAAAAAAGAGAAAAGAGAAAAAAAAAGAAAAAAAAAAGAATGAAAAAAATATGTTGCTTCATTGAATTATTCAAGGGAAAATGAAAGGGACTTACTAGAGTCTAATCCATTTTTCAGAGAGCAATATCGATAACTCTCTTGTGTTGTCAAAGTTTAAGATGATTTCTCTAGTTGGTGTTGGTTTGTGCTAGTCTTATAGATTTGTTTTGGTACGTGTCGCTGCGACTACCGGTCTTAGCCCCACATTTCCATACGTGCCTTGGCACAATCCATTTCTATACCTTCACCCATTAGCCTCCCTTTTTGTCCTGATTCATGTACTTTATAGCGAATGCGTATTTGTTGGGGAAATTACTATCACATTAGAATGCATGCATGTTTCATAAGTTGAGTGAGTGTTTCTATTTCTTTCTATCTTCACAAAACTCACCTTTACATAAACTTATGAGTGCTTGAGTGAATCCGCGAGAATCCGACAAATTGAGCCTTGCAAGATTGAAAGGTATTTGGTTTTTGTCTATACTACGGTATCATGTAAAATCTTGGAATATGAGCTGCGTTTTCTACTTTCCCGTGCCTTTGAATTTGTTTTATTGGTACAACTTAGTCATTACTTTGTTATAGATTTGGATAGCTTGGGATTTGTATGTGCATTAACATTAGCCTTGAGTCTTTCATTCACCATTTGTATGTTTGTCTTTGTATGTGTTGGTTGCTTTGCTTAGGGACAAGCAAAGGATTGGTTTGGGGGAGTTTGATGATCACTATTTATTTACATATTTTATGCTTCCCATAGTCACAAATAACTCGATTTACCGTCTTTCCTTGCTTATTTCTATGCTATTTTAGCTAGAATATCGATTCTGCCGCTTTTGTTATGTTTTAATGCAGATTAGATGCATTTGGAGCTTTTTGAGTAGATACGGAGCATTGCGGAGTAGGATCGTAGAAGCTAGGATGTGACAACCCTCGCGAATGCGAAAATATAAAACATACAAGCATGTGAATTATATAGCGGAAATATGAAGTTTTTAAAAATTTTATACATGCAAGAAGAAGTATACGAGGAGTGGCAAATGTTACAAACTAAAGTACGAAATAAACTACAACAAGAGACGAAGTCTCTCCAAATGTTAACAAAGTAAATGTGATTAGCAAACAAGCTAAATAACGTCTAGAGGTGTTTCAATCCAGGGACAACGCTCGCTAGCTCACACCTGCACCCAAAATACCAAGCAAAAAGCCATCCATGCAAGCAACCTGTTCATCCATGAAAAACATGAACGCCACAGTCAGTGGGGAATAACTCCGGGTTCTCCCAGCCATATCACATTAAACGTACATAGCAGGAAATACAAAAGTAGAGCATGCATACATATAGATATACATGTTAGATACGATAAGGATAGATACGCAATTCGATATATATAATGATAAGAGCATATGAAGTACAAGATCGAATCCATCATGTTATACAAAGACTCGGGGAAGACACTCTTAGGCAACCAAATACGCTCACTAGGGCTTGCATCTCACCGTTAGCGGTATAAATTTGATAAGATTGAGACTCGACAAACAAACCATGCCAAGTCATGCGATGATCACAATAAATCCATCATATTATCATCCATTCAAACATACCAATACATAGACTATGCCCAATCATGCAATGACCATGAATAAAGTCATGAAATCACGCATTCAAGAACGACGACACAAAGACGACATCTCTCACGGTAAATGAAACGTACTAGCACCGTGTACGTGGCAAGTATGATTAAAAGGCATCCACGGGATAAAGCATTTCCCTGAACGCATACACGATGCTACATTTCGTATATGTAGACTAATTTCCTCCTGGTAGCACGACAATATAAATATCCGGTCCTAGTCTAAACCTGGCCAGATTCTCGGAATATAACATTTTCCGATTCGACATGCGATAAAACGTTTCGCATCCAAGACTCGGTCAATCATTGACGCCGAGTACCCCAAATTCGGTAGATCAATTCATGAAAGAGGCGGAAAAGAGCACAAGCCTCATAACAAGCGGTACGTGATAATCGAGATTTATGTCGTTATAAATCCGATATCAAACAATAATTTATAAGTCCAAACTAAAACCAACTAGGGCAGCTAGTGATAAGTCCAAGTCGATCACAGGGAGGCGTGATGTATCTAATCAGTTTAGGTCGATATTCAATTCTGCTAAGGTGACAGGTTTAACAGGTTGAGAGGTGAGTTTAGAAGGTACGAAATTGAAAGCAGTGAATAAATGAAAACAAATATAAAACGAAGTAAATTTATGAAAATCAGATGAAACGAAGACTAGGGCAGAACGGGTTCACTATGGTGTTAAAGGGATAGGTCGAGCCAAGGTCTAAACAGTCTAAAGGGTGAGAAAGTTGCTGGTCCGGCCTCCTAACCACCCCTAGCCACTCTGATTACTTGTCCGGTCTCACAGAGTTCACTATCCTACAGGTCTAATATCCCAATTACTGGTCAGTCTCAGGGGAAATACACTAAACAAATGATAACCTAGCGTCCTAGGTCAGTCAAACGACAATTAAATCAAACAAAGGTTCAGATGCGTAAACGGTTTAATTGGAACCCCCAAATCCCGGATCCACAATAGTTCACCCTAGCCCTAGCATGCAGATTAGCTACTCATGGTGATAGATATTAAGCAAAACCAGAAGACACAGGATGGTATGGCAAGATTCATGGTCGAGAAACGTACAAACATGAACGAAAATGACAGAAAACGAAATAAAACTGAATCAGAACCTGAATTAGGGCAAAAACAAGGAGGATGTCGATCGGTATAAGGGTATGCCGATCGGTATAGTGTTGTAAATGATCGAAAACGAAAACGAAATTACTTCTAAATGAAATGGAATTATCTAAATGTTCATTCTCAGTGAAACCCCGATCCGTGACAAGGGATCCTAGTCTAGTGTTCTGTGATGTGATGAGATGCCTCTCACTCTTTTAGCTTTTCCTTGATATAGGGCTAGGTTTTCTCTTTTGGGCTTCGATGTTTCTTCTGAGTGACTTGGGCTTGGGAAAGCTTCGGTCCTGTTGCTCAATAGCTTGCCCAGTAGATTAGAGAGGTAGAAAACGAAAGTGGGCTTGTCCTGGACGATCGGTGGAGAGGCCCTCAAGTGCCCCACCGATTGGTGTGGGCTGCATTTCCTCTCCCTCTGTCTTCATTTCATAGTCCAAGCCAGGTGCTAGGCCCTTAGGTAGATCTGGGCCTGTTTGAAATGTACACGGGGCTTATAAGAGAGTGTTACTGGCTCCAAGAAGTGTGTGACGATCGGTGTCCTGGCCCACCGATCGGTGTGGGCTGGTTCTTGGGTTTTGTTTGCTTGCTGAGCTTCCGAAACGAGTTGTTCTGCTCATTGAAAGGCTGGTCTATAGTCCTTTGTCCTTTTCATGTCCAAATATGCTCCCGATCGCACCTAGAATGTGTCTAACCTGCAAATAGGAGACTAAACATACCAAAGTAGCAAATACGGGGCATATGACATAATAATAGCATGAATAAACTGTAAATGATATGCTAAGGGGAGCAAATGAGTCGGTAGAAGTGCATATAAAATATGCACATCAAACTCCCCCAAACCAAACCTTTACTTGTCCTCAAGTAAACATAAACCAAAGCACACTTAATGACCACGGTAAGAGATAACGACTCTGGACACTCCTGCTTTCTGTTCATCCAAACTATGGCTTTCACAAATAGATAAGAACAAGTGCACAAGAGACGACCTTCAAAACAGGTCTTATACATGCCTAAATTTCAATGTTCTTCATGAATAACGCAAGACCTTGCAAACGAGCTCAAAAGTAGAGACTCAACAAGCACACTCAATAACATGATTCAAGTTCGTAAATAATACTCGTAGTACTAAAAGTTCTCAAGGTATGTTGGGCACAAGGTTGTAATGGGGCTATGTTCAATAGGTGAAAGAAGGGTGCGTGCTAACGCGTATGGGGGTGTGGGGCTCAAAAAACTGGTGGTTGCGCTACCACTAATGAAAAGACCCAGACGACCATAACATTAACCAATACCGATCATAGGCAAAAATTTGAATCTCTTGACATTATCATAACTTCGGTAATTGCACTTCACACAATAGGAGAGAGGTGCTAGCCCTTACGAAGTAGATCTGGCCTGTTTGAAATTACCCCAACGGGGGCTGTTTGAAAGAGACCCAGACCAAGGCCCCACCGATAGGTGTGGGCTGCATTTACTCTCCCTCTGTTTCATTTCATGCCAAGCCAGGTGCCAGGCCCTTAGGTAGATCTGGGCCTGTTTGAAATGTACACGGGGCTTATAAGAGAGTGTTACTGGCTCCAAGAAGTGTGTGACGATCGGTGTCCTGGCCCACCGATCGGTGTGGGCTGGTTCTTGGGTTTTGTTTGCTTGCTGAGCTTCCGAAACAAGTTGTTCTGCTCATTGAAAGGCTGGTCTATAGTCCTTTGTCCTTTGCATGTCCAAATATGCTCCCGATCGCACCTAGAATGTGTCTAACCTGCAAATAGGAGACTAAACATACCAAAGTAGCAAATACGGGGCATATGACATAATAATAGCATGAATAAACTGTAAATGATATGCTAAGGGGAGCAAATGAGTCGGTAGAAGTGCATATAAAATATGCACATCAGTACGCTACATGCAAATAACACCACCTCGCAAGTACACAACATTTGACGGCCGGGTCGATCAACGCAATGCATTCGCCTCCCAACAACGTGGTCATAGGCCCACTAACACATGCAATTAAGTAGTAGGATACCTCCCCGTTCCGACATTCCAGCCTTACGAATGTGGAGGTAGCCAAGGGAATGAGAGTACAAAGCACAAGACAAAATAGTGCTCAAACCGTATCATTTGTAAAAACCGACTCAAAGTGGGACATAGCAAAAACCGTCACAAAACATGTGATACAAGCGAATGAAATATCATATATCCAAAACATGAATATTATAAGTCACTACGTAAAATTATACGATAAACGAATCATGCGAACTATTATAAATTATGAGTTTTAGAAATCATAGGAATAAAACACAGCCGTGTTCTAGGCCGGTCTAGAGGCCGGCGGCCGGTACCCCGGCTCGCGCTACCAGCCTAACACAAAAACTCATGGAAAATGCAGCGTGTTCCAGGCCGGTCTAGGGGCCGGCGGCCGGGCACCCGGCCAGGAGCACATCTACACACAAAAATCACAAGTTTAGAAACTATTAAAACAAGGGTCCGCTTCAAATGGTCATAACTAGAGTTCTATATATGCAAATGCAGAAATTCCAAATTGAGGTGATAGCTTATCCTCTTACGATTTCAACGATAGGTCACAAGCCCAAAACAAGCAAGTAACGAAGGAGATATGATCATTCTACGAAAAAGGGTCGGTGGAGTGAGTTCCCAGGCTGTAACAACCCGAAAAGTACCCAATTTTTCTAGTAAAATATCTTACGAATACTTTTCAGCAAAACTTGAGTTTTAAAATAGAATTTATTGTTTCGAGTAGTATTTTGAAATTCCGAGTTCGTATTTGGAATTTTTGAGAGATTCCATGAGAATCCCGTTTTTAAGTCAACTTTGACTTTCGTTGACTTTTTCCGACTCGCCTTGTAATTTTGAAGACCGAAACTTTATTTAAAAAAATAATATTTTTAATTTATTTTTATTAAGATTTATTTGGATTTATGATAATTTAATAAAATTATTTTGAATTTATTCGGAATTAAAGAGAGGGTTTTACGATTTAAACCCGAGCGTCATTTAAAATATCCCGAGTCATGTA